>JAUELO010000179.1:15082414-15093876 GCA_032357855.1 Amphibolips quercusostensackenii | reverse complement strand
AAAATTTGAGTCAAATCTCTTAATATCGCAGCCCCAAAGTAAAACTATGAGTTCCAGCTGAACAGACTAGTCAATTCTTACGCATTTTGGGTCGCTGAATCGGAGTCTGTAGTCGGAATTCTGAAGTTAGTTCTGGTTTTCTTCTTAACCGCAACAAATGTACGGAAATAAGTATTTGCTGAGGTTAGGAAGAAAAAAAGAGCTAGATTTGGAATTCCGACTTCGGATCCGTATATAGCGCTGTTGTTGTGATATTTAGGAATGGCAAAGACCATGAAGTTTCCCATTGATTTAACGTAGGGAAGTTTCAGTATATTGTTCCGAATTCGTTAAAAACTAAGAATCGACCATAAATTTTGAAGGTCAATGATTGTTAGCCACTCTTATGGGTCACAAAAGAAAACCCCGTAAGTGAAAAATTAGAATTCCACGTAATATTGCGGTTTACTACTGCATTTTAAAAGTTTTTTTTCTTTATGAATAATCATACATTCTTAATATAAGAATACTCAGTCATTCCTTAAGTAATTTTTAATTGTTTAAACAATTCTAATTTGTTTAAACATTAAATTATTTTAGGTAAGTCGCAAATGAACGTATTATTGAGTGGTTATGCGTTTTTTCTCAATTATGAAGTAAAATAATTTGTTTAAATAATTTTACAAATATTTAAATAATACGTGTTTGTTCAAGTATATAGTTTACTTAAAAAAAGCAGGAGAAACATGTTATGTCACCCAATTTTTGAGAGATTTTAATATCTTCAAGGACAAATTTATTTGATAAGAATACCTGTAAATGTTTAAACGAAACAGAATTGTTTAAACAATTTTTTTTATATTTTATTGTTGCTATTTATCAAAAGATCGAAATATTTTTAGGCACTACTTTATTTTTCAAGAATACTTCTAAATATATAAACAAAATGAAATTGTTAAGAAAATGTATTTTATTTTAGTGATTTTATATGTTTTTTGTCTGTAGAGAGGAAAAAATGCGTTTTGTTCTTCATTTTGTCCACAGATTCCATTGGTATGAGTTATATGTTTGTGTTGCAAGAACGCTCATAGTACATTTGTTCAATTCACATCAATTCGAAAAATAGCAAAAAAATATTTAAACAAAATAAATTTGCTTAAATATTTACAAGTATAGTTATAAAAAAAAATTAGTACCCAAGAAGTATTATAATCTGTCGGAAATGAAGTGCTTTTTTTACGTAAACTATATGCTTCAACACATACGTATTCTATATATAATTTTAAAATCATTCAAACAATTACTTTAATGTTATCATTGATTGAAGAACTCATAACGTCTAGAAAATACATTCATTTACGACTTACTTGAAATAAACAAATCTTTAAGCAAATAATAATTATCTAAACAATTGAAAATTAGTTTAAAAATGACCGGGTATTCTTAGATTAGGGATTTATGAATATTTGTGAAAAAAAACTTTTAAAAAGCGTTAATAAACCGTATTATTACGTAAAATTAAAATTCGGCACTTATGGTGTTTTCTTTGGGGACCAATAGGAGCTACTTACAGTCATTCATTCTCAAAATTTATTATTGATTCTTGTTCCTTGACGAATTCTAAACAATATACTAAAATTTTGTATGTTAAATCAATGGGAAACTTCGTGGTCTTTGCGCCACCCCTAAATATTACCCGATTTGGCTCAAATTTAGAAATCTTTTTTTTTAACATTCGAATAATAATGGGGAGCAGTAAAATTCTACAAAAAAAAAATCTACCAAGTATAAGTAAGAACCATCCTAGTACTCGCGTAATGTAAATTGCACCATTGTGATTGAATCCTGAGGTCATTTAAATGCATATATTGCAGCTAGTGAAAATGCTAAGCAATTATCAGCGTCAAGTGCAAACGGCGGAAATGAGTTCAGAAGGAAATGTTATGTAGGATTTAACATTGAAATGGCTCCGATCATTAATTTCAAATAGGAAGTACTTTTTAAAATAGCAAATTGCTATTTCAGTTGTAAAGTTCTAGGTTTTAGACCTATTCTTATTCTTGATATCAATTTACATTTATAAATTAATTATCAATTAATTATCAATGATGAGATGATGTGAGTGAAAATCTCAAAGTTGGCAACGTCATGTACCTGAAATATTATACGCTTGTGTTTGGAGAAATAACGGACGCCGCACACTTAACATTAAAATCCGGTCCCGGTGAAATTGGCTGAAATTTCAGTAATATAGTTCAAAAAAAGGTCCTCCTGATCAAAAAAGATTCTAATGGGTACCAGTACAAAAAATCAAAAGTTTTCGAGATAGGTAGGGTTGAACGCGAAGAATATAACCACAAACGAATCTAGTGTCCCGCTCGAAATTTGAAGATGTGGTCCTGGTAATAATAGGCAAAATCGTGGGGTTGTCCTGTTAATGTAAGTACCATTCGAAATATTGAAAGTAGAAAACAGTTTAGTCAATGAATACAAGACTGTAGATCAGTCCAGCTATTTAAGGAAAAGCCAGTCCAGCCGCTAAAGTCAATCTAATGAGACTGGCCTGGCAATGTGAAGATTTTTCAAAATAATTAAGACAAAAGACAATCTTTACTTCCAAAGATATTTAGTAGTCCAGCAAATTAAGCAAGATTGTAGATCAGTCCAACCAAAAAAGGCAAGACACTTTAGTAGTTCAGCCAATTAAGACAAGACTGCAGGTCAGTCCAAACAACAGAGACAAGACATGTTAGTAGTCTAGCCAGTTAAGTCAGGACTATAGATCAGTTCAACCAAAAAATGCAAGACCCTTTGGTAGTCCAGACAGTTAAAACAAGACTATAGAAGATCAGTCTGATCAACAAGAGGCAAGACATATGATTAGTCCAGCCAATTGAGAAAAGACTGTATATCAGTCTAACCAACAAAAGCAAGACACTGTAGTAGTCCAGAATGTTTTTTGCCTTTATTATTTTGACAAATCTTCACGTTGCCATGGCAGTTCCATTTCATTGCCTTTAGTGGCTGGACTGGATTCCCCTTTGATAATTGGACTGATCTTAAACAGTCTTGTATTCATTGACTAAACAGTGTTCTACCTTCAATATTTTGAACAGTATTTACATTACCAGGACAGCCCCATAATTTCACCTATTATTGCCAGGACAGCGCCATTTTGTTGCTCTTATTAGATGGACTGGTCTTGCCAGTGTTTCCATTGTTGTCAGTGATTGTGCTGATCACATTTTATCGATAGATCTACATCTCATCTTCAAGTTTCGAGCGGGATATTAGATTGGCTTGTGGTCATATTCGTTCACCCCCACCTATCTCGAAAACTTTTGATTTTTTTACTGTTATCTATTAGGATTTTTCTATCACGAGACTTTGAACTATATTCGGCTGCAATTTCAGCCAATTTGACTGGGACCGGATTTTAATTTAAAGTGTGCGAGATCCTCTCGTAGTTACAAGGTTTATTAAGAGGGAAACTTTTAAGATTTTTATAGAGTTGGAAGAGACGAAATTTTGTTTATTTTTTTTCTAAATTGAAAGAGAATATTTTTCTTTTTAGCATTTTTGTTGAGTTAAAGGAGGCAAATTTTGTTGAGTTAAAAGGAGCGATTTCGATTTTTAACTCAAATAGGAATTTTTCGTTTTTTAGATTTTTATTGAACAAGTTTGGTATTTTTAACATTTTTATTGAGCTTGAAACGAGGAAATTTTAGTTTTTAATATTTGTTGAATGAGCAGAGGGACATCTTAAATTTTAGATTTCAATATTATATGAATTGGAAGGATAATTTTTTATTACGAAAATTTGTATTGAGTTGGAAAGGAGGAACTTTTTGTTTTCAATTTTTCCTGAATTGTAAGAGGCCATTTTTTTAACATTTTAGTTTAGTTAAAGGGGATTTTTTTATTTTAAATGTTTTTTTTCTGAATTGGAAGAGAGTAATATTTTTTGAAGTTTTGAGTTGGACGGAAAGAAATATTGATTTCCTTTTTTTTCTGAATTGTACCAGGGACATTTTTTTGTTTTAAAAATTTTTTTAGAATTGGAAGGAAGAAAATTTTAGTTTTTAGTTTTTCCTTAAATGGAAGAAGCCATTTTTTTCTTTTCAGCGCTTTTAATAAATTGAAGGGGAACTTTTTATTTTCAATCTTTTTTTTCTGAATTGAAAGAGATATATTTTATTTTAAAAAATTTTATCAGAATAAGTTGGAAGGGAGAATTAGTTTTGATTTAGAGCACTGAAAATAATTATAGCTTAGATTTATATTTTTTAACCAGAAATCTTTAATCTGTTTAATTTATGAAAGAGTAAACTTAAAACCTTTGCAGTTTAATGAAATTAAATGTGAAATGTAAGTTGTTTTTGTTGTAAGTTGTTTAGTTGGAAAGCGTTTAAAGCTTTCATTTTATACGTGTAAAATATTTTGAGCGTTTGAATAAAAAATTTCTCAATCAAAATTATTTAAATCATCAGTTGAAAAAGATAAAAATTCAAGAGTTTCACTTTGAATGCTTTGAATTGCAGTTCAGTTTCGGTTACTTGATATTAATAAATTTTCATATTTAAGAGTTCGAATTTTCTTATTTCAACGACTGTGAAACATTTTTGCGGACCAAGAAATGATTGGACATTTTTTTCCTTGTTTAAAACTGCGACCCTGGTTAAATTACAAATTGCTATATTCTTAAATTCTCGAATTTAACATTATCTGGTTATTCGATTTGGTGAAAATCAAAATGTTTACAATATCATGACCCTTGAATATTATACGCTTGTGTCTGGAGGAATAAATTTCTTAATTACAGGGTTTCATTAAGCGTATTTTCTCAAATAATATCCTATCTGTCAATTATTTTTAGATTATTCCGTATCAAAATAAATTCGATTTAATTTGAGTGAATGTCATCCGATAATTTGTGCCTGACTACCTTTTGCAAATTTATGGCGTTATATCTTTTAAAAGAAGGCTTAAGATCTAATTGTAAAATACACTTATTATTTCAGAAGTAATTGCAGAATTACAAAACCAATTTTTTTCTCATTTCCAATTATGGTTTCATCTTTATAATCACTCTTTAAATGTCCCCAAGTTTTTGTGTCATCCGGTGACAAAACAGTTTTACATTAATTTTATATGACATTATTTGATGAATTATTAATTAAAGATTATGCTATTTTCTTCAAGACATGAACATTTAATTACATTATAAGTGTGTTTATTTGACCTTAATGACCGATTAAGCCCAAAAAAGATCGTGCGACTATCCATTGTTAGCCGTCAACACGGTTTTATTATTAGAAGAAACATATTTTGAAGGGGACTTTATGCAGGAAATATTCTTAAAAATATTTACTTCTTGTCTGTAAAACACTTTATTGATAGATTAATCCAGGCTAAAAATACTCCTTGAAATAATAAAATGTGTATTGTTTACTCTTGTCATTCGGTAATTCAAAACTAATTTTCAACAGTTGAGGATATAGTTGAAAATCAGTAAATAATCGAGGTTCTCATTAATTTTTAATTTAAAAATGATTTTAAGTAAATTCAAACTAATATTTTACTTTCATTGTAATGGTTTGAAACATGAACATGATTTTTAAATATATAATCTTAATAAACAAACTGCAAAATATGAAAATGAGTGATGTTTTATTCAAAATAATCTATATAATTAACTGCCAATGTAAAAATATGACGAAAATAAGAATTATTATGATAAATACGACACGTGAAATTTAATGAAATCTGATGATATTTTCTGAAATCCTGGAAAATTTATTAAAATACCTTCAGAAGATTTAAAATCCTTGGAAATCTCATAAAATCTTTCAAAAATCCTATGGAAGCTTTTAAGATATCCTAAAATCTTATGGGACCTATAAAATCGTTCCATATATTCTGAAATTCTAGGAAAATTTTTTAAACTACATGAAAATTTGTTTAAATACCTTGAAATCATTAAATCTTTGGAAATTCTTCAATATCCTATGGAATTTTGGAAATCCTGTAAAATCCCCTGAAATATTGGAAAATTTCTTCGAATCCTTGAAATCCTATAAAAACCCTTGATTCTTGTGAAATGTTTTGAAATTTAAAGGAATATTATAAAGTATTAAGAAATTATTGGAGTCCTTTCAAAATCCTCAAATAGCACCCATATGAAAATAACCCCTGATTTTTGTCAGGATTTAGAAAAAATATATTTGGGTGTGCCCCAAGTCGCTTCGACATGCGTACATTTTAATGTTTTAAATGAAGTACATAAAGCAGATTTCTGGCAGATAAAAAAAAAATTAGCGATTATTTAAATTGACTGTATCTAGTCGTCCCGAAAAATATGGGAATTGAAAAAGGGGATGGACTAGTCGTCCTGAGAATTCGGGACGACTAGCCAAACTTATGAAAAATATTGGACTAGTCATCCCGAATTTCGGAACGACGAGGCACTTTGTTAAATGAAAGAAACAATTATTTAATTTGCAAAAACCGCCTTGGGAGCCCCTAAATTTATTTTTTTATCTCTGCCAAAAGTAGGGGGTCTTTGTGGCAATAAAAGAAGCACTTTGTAGGGGTGCCATTTGAGACAAAAAATAAAGCCTTTCTTTAGACCACCTCAATATGTATAATTGAAAGCCATTGTAATCCTCAAATGCTTTAATTATCTGCATTCATTATTCAAATTCTGCTTCGCTAAGAATGATTTAAACGAGTTAATGTATTAGAAAAAAGACTTCTTATTAATATTCATCGTCTTTGAAATCCGATTAGCAATTTGCGTCCGAGTCGTCTTGTTTGACTCGGTTGCTATAGCATTTCGGCCCTTGTTTAACACATTATCGACTTAAGAAAAGGACAGAAGACTCTGCAGAAGACATTTGCTTCCGTTCCAGTTAATTAGCATCGTTTCGGACCCCGACGTGGTTTAAATTTTAAACTTGGCTTGTGTCTGAAATTGCGCGATCTCGTTAGTCACAATTGCGGTTAAAAGTTAAACGTTGCTAATTGTAAATTAGAGAAGGTTATCTTGATTTAAGAATAACTAGGTTTTATGTTAAATATCACTTAGGCGCTAATCCGTACTTTAATCTAAAAATTTACTTGTCTAAAGAAACAATTCCCCTTTCTTTGGAAAAATCATTCCTAATTGTACGTTTTAGAGTAACTTAAAAAACATTGAAAAATAAATAGAGAAATTACTTTTTGAAATTCATTCTTTTAAAATTCATTCTTTCAAAAAGTGGTCATTCAAAAATGGAGTTATATTTAATTTTTATCCTGAAGGGCAGCATACGTCAGAAATAACAGGATCTGCGAGTAGTCGTTCGATTTTAGTGAAACTTGATGAAATTGTAGTGTTAGATAAGGGACATTTGTTGCCTACAGGATTGTAAAAAATGTTCAAAATTACGAAATTTACGCCGTGTTAAATTTTGGTATGAAATTTTTTTGATTTGTTGACATGCAGAAAAATTTTTTTTCAACGTTTGACCAAAAAAAGTCCAAAAAAATTTGAATTCAATTTTTTGTTAATATTGCATCTTTTTATTTTTTCATAGTTAGAATATACAAACTCCTTATAATTTTACCCTTCACTTACCAAAAAAAATATGGTGACTGCTGGACCACGAGATATCATTAGTTTAGTAGGGAAAAGCACTTTTTTGGGACAAAAGTCGGTCGACAGGTCAATTCTTAATTAATTTTGAAGATTTTTTCAGAAGTGGCCTTAAGTCTTATAAGTATAACAAGCAACTGCTGATATTTCATCTCATAATAAAGCGAACATTTTTATTTAATAAAAAGGTTTAAACTTTGTTTACATTCTCATCGTAATGAGAAAGTATTCGTTTTTTATCTGAATTATCAGTGATACCATTGCTTTTAAAACAAATTAATGAACGAAAGTTATTTTTTCGTGATTCGCAATGATTAGATATTCAAAATCCATAGCTTTTGTATAAAATATGACAAATATTAAAGTTTGATTACATTTAGTTAAAAATAGGTACTGTTCAGCAAATATTTAAATAATTTTTGTGAATAAATAAAACCTTCGACCAGTTTTTTATGAACAGGCTTAATTTTTGTTTGCAGAATCTACTAGAAATATCTTCCCAAACATTGCTTGGTGTCATATTTTTTTATATTGTCAACAATAATTATTTATAAAAGGTTGAAAATAAGAAAATTAACATTTTCCTATCTTAAAAAACCTACTGCCTTCCATTTCAGAAAAAAAATCTGCTAAACTTACAGGATTTTCAGGTCAAATAGGGACAGCATAAATTTTGTGTAAAGATTACCTAATTTTCTGCAGAGTTTACAGAATTTTCAGCTATTTTATAAATTTACGGATATTTTCTGTAATACTTAATTAACTTTTATGTCAAATTGACATCTTTAAATTATCAAAACCATTCAAAAAGTCTGTAAATTTTACAGAAAGTATCCGTAAATTTTTGAAATTACTGAACATTCAGTAAACTCTGCAGAAAATTTAGTAAGCTTCACATAAAAGCTATGCTGTCCCTATTTCAACTGAAAATTCGGTAACTTTATCAGCCTCATTTTTCTCCATGTTCACCTAAATCTTTTTAATGATACGATCTGATAGTACGTGACTCATTCTATGATAACTTGTGCACTAATTATTCAAACTTCCTGGCAAGAGAGAAAAGTCATTTAGATATGCGAAAATGTCACCCGGTTCCATGTCCCAAACTACATTTTTCCAAATTATAATGCGTTTATTTCTTTACTTATTGCAAATTTAATATTTTTTCAACGAGTGTATATTTTTATAATAAAAAAAAACTAATAGAAAATAAAGTTTATAGTAAGTTTATTACTTATAACTAAAGTATACAAATTAGTTTTTGAATATCTCCGTTACTGTCATTCGGTCACACAACAGGTTTTAAAGATTTTTTTTTATGAAAGAGTTTAATTTTATCACATAAATTTATTAAAAAATGAACACCCTCGAGAGTGATTCTTAAAATAAAAATTGAATCTGTCAAATATTTGCTATAAAGAAAGTAAATAAGGCCCAGTCATACACATTTTCTCAACAAAGAAGACCTTTCACCAAGTTAGTTCATCAGCAAAATATTGTTTATCACATAACCTTTCTATCGCTCAAATTTTTCATCGATACAAAGTAGATAAGTAATATTAACCTATGTAATTACATTTTTGTCATACATTATTTGTCCCGTGGTCATACGATTATTTTCATGGATGTGAGTGAAATTAGTTACAAAAAGAGGTTTCATTATTATAATAAATGTATTTCGGTAATTCTTTAAATTAACGTTGTTGTATTTATTTATATTGAGTTTATTATATTGCAAACAATAGTTAAAATAAGTCCTAACATATTTGAAGCATCTACGATTCATATAAATTATACTTACCTTTACATAGTTTTTACAAACACTAGAATACAAATTTTATTATTTAACATTTGAAGAATGAATTTAAAATCAAACTGCCCTTCTTGATCTTGTTTATTACTTTTTTACCATAATTAGGGTAAGAACTGATGGAAAAAGTGTTTTACTTGAATACGAAACACTTTTTGCAAAAACAAGTTTCTGAGCGAATCGTGTTGATTTTTTTATTTTCACCCATAAACAATTCTTATAGACAAATGCACATTTTGACATTTTTTTATGAACAGCCTTTCTAGTTGATTCTGAAAAAAATTAGGCCTATTTATAAAAAAATGGTAAAAATGAGCATTTGTTTATAAAAATTGTTTAAATAATTAATGTTCTCTTGTAATTTGAAAAATATGATAGCAGTCTATCTTTATCAAGACATTTCTACTTGATTCCGAAAATTATTTTTAGTTAGTTATGACATTGATTTATGACCGGTTTATATAAACTTGAAAGCCTGAAAATAAATGGTATCACTGGAAAGTTAGACAAAAAAAGTTAAAACTTAGTCTTCAAATAACAAATTCTGCTTTAGATGCAGTGAAATATCCGCAGTTACTCATGGAAAAGCTTCCAAGTTTTATTAAACTTTGTTTTAGATTTTATTTAGTTTCAGAAATAAAGATAATTCAAAAAATGTGATGTCAAAATTTAACATGGCGTAACTACCGTAAATTTGGAAATTTTTAAAAATCCTTTGGGCATTAAAATCAAACGTTTACTACCAGATTAGAATTCTCCTGGCGTATACTGGCCCATATGATCCTAATTAATGATTTCCATATTAGAAAATGTTTAAGCTGAAGGGCTAATGAGAGTTGTGTAATTTCACATTGAAATCATAACCATCAATCTATCATTTTAGATATTATAAGTATTTTTTCGTTAAGGATTATTTAGTAATCCTTAAAAAAATGTAATTGGTTAGAATTAGTTTTACGAATATTTAGTATCTTAAGCTAGAGCTGGATTCACTTAGTAAATAGTAATATTTACTCTGGTAACAAAAATGTGTTTGAAAATACTCGTCGCTTCTGGGATGATTTACAAAACTTCGAAGATTTAAAAACCTGTCAAAAATTGATTCAATTCAGTTTTCTGTGGATTTAAGTATTGAAAATATGTACTGAAAATACTTTTACACAATGCGTTTTTATTTTTAGAAATATCTGTTAAACACACCAGTGTCGTTATTGATTACGCCCTAAAAATTTTTTATCGAAGATAAGATAACGCAAGGTAACAATGGTTGTGTTTAATCATCAATTGTTGGGACATTTCAGTATGTTTTTTTTCCGTAGATAATTAACCTGGGCGCGAAAATGTTCTATCTTTTCGCGTTTTTCAAAAAACAGATCTAAAAAGTGGAAAAACACATTTTTTACTGTTTCTGAAACCTTGTATCAAACAAACCGGAAATGCTAAAGGTTTTTTATAGGACTAAACTTGAAGCCTGATGAATGTACTATGACTTTATGTTTTTGAAAATGACCTTATGTTTTTTTAAGTTTTTTGGACGAGCACAATATGATTTTTTCATTTTTATGTGATTTTGAACATTAAGTTTTGAATATCTCCGAAAATATTGATGCTACAAAAAAAAGAATGTCAGTTTTAGAATCAGCGCTTTGAAATACATAAAGAAATCCTATGAAAATTGAGTAAGCGCGAATGTTATAAAATTTTGTAACTGAGTGGTAAAATTTAATAAATTAAAAAAAAGGTTGTGTCTATACGTCCGGACATAAGCCACGCCCCATTTCATTTTTTAGGTCCCCCTTCCCCTTGTAAAAGTCCGTCCTTTTAGACTCGCCAACGTTATAAACATACACAAACCTACGGACTGTCCGTACTTTTAGACTCAGCCTAAAAAAATGTAACACCAGTTAAAAAATTTTGCTTATCATTAATTGATGGGACCTTTCAGTGTATTTTTCCGTAGAATACGAACCTGAAGGTGAAAATGATCTATCTTTTCGCGTTTTTCAGAAAAGCATGTTTAAAAATTTGTATGTGATA
>JAUELO010000179.1:15007585-15020134 GCA_032357855.1 Amphibolips quercusostensackenii | reverse complement strand
AGTAGGCTCGCGTCGACCAGCAGTGAGGCTTCGAAGCCAACTGAAGCCGATCGGACCGATCGGATTATTTCATGTCATGACTAATTTCCTGCGATCGAAGGTGCTTGTGTAGTACCCCTTTAACCTTGACAACAGCGCCACCGGACACGCGAAGTCTTGTGTATCTCGAAGTTATAGCTGTGGCAATTTTACTGAACAAGAGCAGTGAATATCAAGTCATTTTAATCAAAAATGTTATACTGCGGTTTAAAATTCACTGTTTACTATAAGACTTCTAGTTAATATTCAATTGAAATTCAAATTCCTTGTCATAGTTCTAAATTGGTGGCGCTGCGCATGTATTAGTTACCCAACCAATCTTCGCTCTACGACGTTTTGTAATTTCAAACTGTCAAGTACTGGCAAGTGTTTTGCACGGGGTTATGTTGAAAAATATTGATGTGCTCTTGGATACTGCTGTCTTCGAATGGGTTAAGCATGCGAGCGGCAGAGAAAATTCGATATCCGGACCGATCATTCAAGAGAAAGCTCTTATATTAAATGAGATGTTGAACAGTCCGCAAATGTTTTAAGTACGTGAGCAGAAAAAACATTTATTTTACAGTATAACAGCAAACTTTCTTCTTCATTTTCGTTAAATATTTAGTTGAACCTTGTCTCCGTATCAGAAGAAAAGATTTTCAAAATATTTTTTCCTACGCAGAAAAATCCACCGGAAATGGTGCGTTCATACGCCCCTGACTGCTTACGTACGGTGGACCTCTCTAGTTACTACCGTAAGTCCCAAATCCAGCGAGAAATCTAGGTACGACTGTATTTATACCATGGTAATTCCGAAATTATTGACGATTCATGAATAATATCTGTCTGACATCAATCTTTGAGTGAGCACAGAGCAGTATAAGCGAGTGAAAACGTAAACATTAAGTTTTTATAAGTATTATAAGAAATTATCTACTTTAAATTAAAGAAAGATTGTTGATTTTTTAGTAAATTAGAAAATAATAAATTTTTTATAGTAAATTTATAAATGCAGTGTTTTATATTAATTATTTAGACTGTGAAGAATTTTACTTTTTTTAATTTTATCTCGTGCAAGGGAAATCATAAACATGGTTGAATAGAAGTCGTGTTTCTCATGGGAAAAATTTGTAATGCACAAAACATGAAAAAAGATTCACAATCATAAAAACAGTCTTCCAAAACTACCTTACTTTACAGCTCGTTAGAGACAAATAAAATGACCAGAAATGAAAAAAGAGGGAGAAAAAGGGAAAAAGTCAACAAAAACCAACCTCTCACTTTTTCCTTTCTCCGTCTTTTCTATACTACCAGGGGACCAACATGTTTCGAGGCTGATTTAGTCCTTCTCGTCAGGGATTATTCATATGAAAACTGAGAATATTCAAATAATAGACTCTTATGCTATTAAAAATAAACATAACAACCTGTAATTAAAAAACAGTTATAAAATATCTAATCCTGTAAAACATTAATGAAAATCTGATAAACATACAAAAAAAAAATTTTTATAATAAGAATCTTTTTAAATAATTATTGAGAAATGAAAAATAAACCCCTTCATTGCTAAGGGGGAACATGAAATAATGTGACGACTGTCACAAAAATTTGAAAAACAAATGTTTTTAGGTGATGCAATCCACCCACTGCCAATTGCCCCATGAATTCATATGGCGGTCCACGCGGATAGGTTGCCTTGTTACGACTTTGGGGGTGAGCTAAGCAAGCCAATCAAATCGGTAGCATGTACTGATCCTTCTGTAATGTCCACTGCACCACTATTGTAATCTCGGTTCAGTGAATTTTACATACCCGTGTGGAAAAATTTTGTGGCGCTTTACTGTTTCTGTCTAGTCCGCCTTGAGTCGACACTGGCGCGCCAGAGGCTGACTGTCCAGTGGCTAGACTGGGATGTAACGCTCAGATAGACTAGTTTCTAGACAGATCGTCTATTTTAAGAAAAATAATTGATGATTAAATAACATAATTATTTTTTATTACATTATAGTTTAATATATAGATTTTGCAGTTAGTTAAAAATAAAAATAAAGTTTTAGTACTCAAATAGTGAAATAATGAGTTTCCGCAAATCTTGTTCATACACCGGGTGTCAAACTTCTGGTGTAACTTCATATTATGTTGCTGTACCCTTGTACTGTCGCTTTAACACAGCCATCGAAAAGTTAAAAATTTTATTTTTTTTGTAAAATATGAATTTCAATTCATCACAAAGCAATATTTATTTTAATGAAACATAAACAAAAATTTTAAACATTAAATGTGCGTGATGTGTGAATAAATCATTATAAATAATTAAGTTATAGGAGATTTTTTAAAAGATTTCACAGAATTTCAAAAATATAAATATAAAAAATTTTTCAAAAATATAAAAAAAATTTTCATACGATTCAAACATTTTGAGGGAATTTACACATTTTTTTAGAGAATTCATGGAATTTCAAAGGTTTATACATATTTCCAGTGAAAATATGAGTTAGATTATATTTAAAGAAAAAATTCTCTACATATCTGCAAATAATTATAAAGATAACATATTGAGAAATGGAGCTTTTTCCTCCTACGATTCAGTAATTTCAGACAGCATCAGCTCTCGTGTGAAAATTCCCACCAACTGAAATTATTTGCCAATTGACTAGATTCGCCAAAAAGTCGGCAGTCGATCAATGAAGTCAACCATCCGTGAATATAGCAATTCTCTCGGGAATACATCTGACTGGATCCTGCGGATTGACTCGAAAAAACATAATCATCGAACAGGACGAGCAAGGACGAAAGGTGGGAGAACAGTGATCCGAATAAAGAGTCGATGGGGGTGACAGTTTGGGTGACGGGGGTGGTTTGGGGTGAAAAGTCGAGGGAGAAATGAAACAAGGGTGAAAGGTGACCTAGTTTGCAAAGGGTGATTCAGGGTGGGTGATGCTTCAGTGTTACTGGTTCCTGGCCCGGTATGACCCCGTTTCTCCTGGTCTTTGCCCCGCTACCTCTACCCTTCAGTCTTCATGTTGGGTAGGTTGCTCGGTAAACATGTAGTAGGTAACGTAGCTATTTTGCAAAGTGGCTGAATATCTCTGAAGTTAGAGACTAGTCTAAAGAGCTCTCCTTTTTCCTCTTCGTTTCTTAGATGCACGTATTGCTTTTAAGGCGACAGACGAAGAGCCTCCTCAGGAGATCTACGATTTCAATAGAATTCTGCCCGAGAAAAAGTATCGTTATTATTCCTAAAAAATTATAAATTACTTCAAAGAGACCTAGAAAGATCTAAAAGATTTATCTTTTACATATAGCACTTTTGGGATTTTTCTGAATAACTTTTGTGGGTCCAGAAAAATGTCACATGAAAGATATAGGACTTATTGAGGACTTTCCAAATAAGAGTTTTATACATTAATAATATGTGTTTGAAAATCCAAACACAACACCTAGGTGATCGAAGAGTACCTCTAAATTCAAAAATGTAAATTTAGCCCACGTCCCCGTTGAATGCGAGACATAACTTTCTAAGTATCTTTTAATGATTGACACGAATCTGCCCTCTATGTGTTGCTATCAAGTGTAGTTTAATAAATATTTCCAACTTAATTTTTCAGTAAAAAAAACGGTAATTACTTTTCTATGTCTCGAAAGAAATATATTTTAGACTGATGTTAGGTCATTTCGATGCGTTTCACAACGCAGATTTCAAATATCACCCTTTTTAAAACCAGCTACAACGGTTCATGAAATAATTTAAAAACTAGCTGCGAATTTGATTTCAAGTGTTTTCACTTTATTTGTATTTATATTTATATGGTGCTCATTTCACGAGCATTTTGCTTACCGTTAGCAAATGCACTTACTTCCTCATAGAGGAAGCATTAGTGATTTTTAAATTAATAGAGAAACCAAAGTTTTCATTTTGATCAATTTGAGAATAGAAATTTACAAAAAATGCAAAATGACAAAATAATACAAAATTTTGTTAAAATACAATGACAGTTCAGGCAAATCAAATTATTTATTTAAAATGGTAATTTTTCGAGCTGAAAAAGAAAAGGGAGGAATTCTGTCACACCCTATCTCTTTTCCAGCTTTATGATTTTTTTTACAAAGATTATCAGAATTATTTTATTTAAAACTTTATGGTCAACAATTTTTTTTTATTCAGCACCAACTCTGATTTATGTTGATGAAAAAAGTTTTCCTGATCAAAACTGATGTTTCAAATATTACGAATAAGCATAACTTTCTTACTCTTTGAAAAAGTATATTAACTTTATAGGTCAATTGGTTTTCCTCGAATCAAGGAATCTTTTCCGTTTTTGCATAAATTTTGAATTATGTTAAAGAAAAAAGTTGTACTATAAAAAACTCTTTTTTCAAATATCATGCATTACCATAGTTTTCATACTCTTCAATAAAATGTATCAATACTATAGGTCAATCAATTTGGCTTGAATTAACACATCTTTTCTATTCTCACATCAACTTTAAATTATGAGAATGAGAAAATTTTCGCTATAAAAAGCGATTTTTAATATGATATAAATGACGATAACTTCCTCACTCTTTGATAAAATGTATTAATGTTAAGTCAATCGATTCGGCTCGAACCAAGGAATCTTTTTTATCCTTGCATAAATTTTGAATTATGTTAATAAAAAAAGTTTTACTATAAAAAACCGTATTTTCAAATATTATGCATTACCATAGCTTTCTCATTCTTCAATAAAATGTATCAATATTATAGGTCAATTGATTCGTCTCAAATCAATTCATCTTTTCTATTCTCACATCAACTTTAAATTATGAGAATGATAAAATTTTTATTATAAAAATCGATTTGTAATAAAATATAAATAGCAATAACTTTTTCACTCTTAGATAAAATGTCTTAATATTATATGTCAATCGATTCGTCTCGAACCAAGGAATCTTTTATATTCTTGCATCAACTTTGAATTATGTTAATGAAAAAAGTCTTACGATAAGAAACCGATTTTTAAAATACTGTAAAGCGATACAAAAAAATGCAATTCATATTTTTAGAAATCCTTCGGTCAGTTTGAAGATATTAGCGGTAAAAATAAGACTTCCGAATTTCATTAATTTATCTGCAACCGTTTTCAAGTTATCGTGTTCACAAAAAAGTGTGACATCCGCACCCACACACACACGCGCATCCACACACACACACACATAACCGGACATTTGCTTAGAACATTGTATTAGACATTTTTAAATAGACGAGCGTTTAATTAAATGAATTAAAAATTTTCGAAAATGCCATCATCACAAAGCTTCCTCTATGAGGAAGCAATTTATCATTTTTCATCTAATGTGTCCTATTTTGATTAAAATTTAATTATCGTTTCCAGAAATATTAATAATTCAAAAAAATGTGACCCCAAAATTCAACATGGCGTAACTTCCGCAATTTTGAAAATTTTTAAGAATCCTTTGGACCCGAAATTACTTTTATATAGCATTTAAATTTTTCCAACTTTTATTAAAATCGAAGGACCAGGAGCAGATCCTAATATTTCTGACGTACACTGAACCAATAGTTCAATTTTCAAATAAAGAAATGAATCTTTAACTAATAAAATGAATTTTTAACAGAGGTAGTTTAACTTTTAACTAAGTAGTTTAATTTTCAGTCAAGAAGATTAATTTTCTACCAAAAAGATGAATTTTCAACAAAATAAATACATTTTTAACGAAATAAATAAACTTTCAACCAAACAGTTCAATTTTGAATAGTTAAATTTTCAACCAAACAGTTGTATTTTGAATAGTTAAATTTTCAGTTAAAGAAATTAGTTTTCAATGAACAAAAAAACGAATTTTGAACAAAAAAATTCAATTTTCAACCAATAAAATGAATTTTTAACAAAGTAGTTTAACTTTCAACCAAGTAGTTGAATTATCAACCAAAAACGATGAATTTTCAATAAAAAATTTAATATTTGAATTTGCAACTAAAAACTATCAATTTTCAACTAAAAACCATCAATTTGCATCCAGAAATGGATAACATTTAACTTTTAAATTAAGAAAATTAATTTTCAACTAAAAAGAACGAATTTTTAACAAAACATTTCAATCTTGAACCAAATAGATTTTTTAACTAAAATATATGAATTCTGACAAACGAAAAATAGATGGATTGTCTTATTGGGTTTTATTAATTCAGTTATAATTTCCATGTGTGATGTGACATTCTGCGTTAACCTCTACGTCACAAATCGTTACAATTCGGATTACTCCCCACCCCAGACAGTGTGACGTAGTTTTTGAACGAGTCCTTTAATCGATAGTTAAATAATTAATGATTATTAGTTATTTAATTTAATAGTTCGACTATAATTCAACTTTCAATCTAATTGTATAATTTTTAATAAGACATTAAATAAAATTCCCTGTGAAAAAAGGAACACCCCTCAAATTTGCTGAGATTCTTACTTAAAAATACCGATCTTGCCTTAGTAGCGTATAAATATTTCTAGAATTTAATCACTCAACTTTTTTGGTAAGACAGATTTCCTGAATAAGAATCCTAGATAAAAATGGTGTGATTGTAAATACACATACACTTTTATTTTTTATTCTACAATTCCAATTGCAGTAAATGTGGAAAAATATGTCTGAGGCTTAAAAAACGCAAGAAATTAGATAAGATATTTCACTAAAGTATTATGCAATCATTGCTTTATCATCTAGCAAAAAAACTTTATTACCTGCACGTGCTTTGGCGTGTTACGCAAACTAGTAGAAAGAGGTGTTCGTGCTTTTAGTTCCAAAAGATCTAATCCTCTCTCGATGGCGAGTAAAACAACCCAAATAACATTAGTTTGCCTTACAAGAATCGAAATTAAACCTAAAACAAATAATATTTATAAATTAATAACTTCAAGAATAGATTTAAAGAATATATTTGGAGGGTGACGTGGCAAAAGCATGTAAGTCCATCAGGACAAATTTTCAGGAGAGAAAAACCTTCTCAAAAAACAAATTAAAAAAAAAATACCAAAAAAATTGGAAAGCCCATTCGAGATTTGATAGAGCTCTAGAGACCTCAATAAACAAAATTTGGAAAAAGTTTATATTTTCAAAATACAGATAGCCAAAAATCGCCTGTGACAAAACCGCTTAAGCCCACGGATTTTTTATTTCAATTTTTCATATCCCAGTTAAAATAAAGCAGAATTTCACACAACTAAATTCATATAAGCATATGTAACATGATAAACGCATTGCGAGACAAATAGAAGGCTGATAAATCAAACATTATATTGAAAAAAATCTTTTCATTAAAAAAAAAATGGATTTGACTATACCACCGTGTTATTTTTATACAAAATATTCAGTTTCTTTGTATTTAGCAACTATGTAGTACAACAACGGAATGTGATTGAACACAAGGATTTAAACGTTTGTATGATTAATCACAGTTTATCGAGATGAAAACACACTTCCGGTTCGAACTCAAATATATCCTTTCACAACAATGATTAGTATAATTTTGAGAAGGTTTAAGCCAATAAAATGTGTTTTCAAAAAATAGCACTTACATGGTTATGCTGTGACATCCTTCATTTATTAATTTACTTATTTATCGTTCTCACCCAAAAGAGCAGATGATTTTATGTGGCCTTTTAAATGCAAGAAATACATCGCTAGTATCATAGTGAGAGAAAAAACGTCAGTGTAGTACAAAAAGAACCAGAAAAACAGAGGCGGAAATAATACAATGTTGTAAGAACTTAAGAGATTTATCCAAGAATTTTTCGAAGTTGCCACCTGGACTTTTTGAAGGTGAGATATCAAATTGCTAACTAAATAAAAATTTAAGAAGGTAGCTATTAAATTTGTAGATCGGATTAATGTTGTGTCACAAAAATCGAACGGCGCTAGGAATGCTGTGGTGATCAAGTAAAGACCTGGAAGTGTTGTAATTTTTAGGTCCCACTGAAAATAAATTAGAAATTAATTGTTATTAATAAATCAAATAAAATATTTAAGAAACTTATATACTTACTTCATAAAACTTTCCTGCGCAATACTTTAAGGTTTGCGGAATGTGGAAAACTTCATCGATAAAATAATACGGGTGCACGCGATTTAAATAAATAAACAAACCAATTATCGTCGTCGCAAAAAGTACAAAAATAAAACACTTCAGTAAAATCTCTGAAAAACTGTCTATTGTGATAATATTCTTTTTTTCTATTTCAATTGATTTTTTTGTGCCCATTTTTAAAAAATGAAAATTATTTTTTCAAACGTTTAAAAACTTCTCCAACCTCTCCACGTGACTTCATAGACCTAACCTCTAAATACAGTAAAAATCTCTTTGCTCATTGACAGCCTGTTATCTATTAATTGAAATACTGTTGTGGATCCTAATATTCAAGTTTGTAAAATACATCATTTTATATGAAATTTAAGCATTTTAAATAGATTTTATTCCTGCTGCAAATTGAAACTAACTCCCTGATTGGTTGCGCATTGAGGTCACGCTACATTCGCCAATCACAGCATCTTCTTTGTTAGATTTAGACATCACTATTTAAAAAAAACACTTTCTCAAATAGAATAATTAGAATAGATAATTAATTTTCTTTAATTTTAAAATAATTTAGCAAAAAACAACTGCTTTTCATCATATTCAATGGTAACAACAAATTTAGAGGTTAAAATCACGTCTTGACGTTTCACTCTCAGTATTCTGGCAACAGTGTTGCCAGATCTCTAGAACGAAAACTGACGGAAATACACGAACATGGGAATGAAGATTCCGCTATTATCAATATTATTCACAAAAGCAATTTTTAAATAATAGACTAACATTATATAATAATTATTAAATCTGGTTGTTTACTGAACCAGGAAACCGTGAAAATTAGGAAATGACCAAGAATTTTTTGAGACCGAGAAAAACCGGAAAAGAGAGTGCATTTATTTTTTGACCGGGAATTTGATAAATTTTTGGAGAAAAATCTATCCAATCATTTGAAACATCACAAAATTCAAGTTATATCGATTTGTGATTCTAAAATATTTTAGATACTTTAGAAATTTTTTATTTTAGGTCTTCATTTTTAAAAGTACATTTACAATTTAAAGAATTTAAAAATGCGATTTCAAAAAGTTAAACAATAAAAAATTAAAAGGGTTGGGATTTGAAAATTTTAAATAGAAAACATTTTAAGTTGATCAACTGTAAATGGGAGCTAATTAATGAATTTTTATCTGACCTATAGTTTAAGCGTTAAAAATTGAACAATGTGTGATTTCACAAGACGACTCTCAATCTGTTCAAAATTATAGAATGTACAGATTTTAACGTTGAAAATTGAACTGTTCAGTTGAAAGCCTTAGTAAGTAAATAAATTAAAAGGCCTGATCAAAAATGTATAAACTGTTTTCAATCTTAAGATAATTTCAAATGAATGGATTTACAATTAAACGCTTTTATTTAATTCCAAGTCCTATTAAAAACTGTTCCCGTCTAAAATATTTTATTTTTAATATGCAGTTTGAAATTTTTGTTATTGAATAAGAACAATTTTCTATGACAATTACATATTCATTTTAAACCACTTAAAATTAAAATAATTTAACTTAAAAGGATTTATGACTTATGCATATAAAAATGTTTGAATTTCACAATCCTAATTTTAAAAGAAAGGAAAGATATGTTGGCATTTTATATTTCTTCCGAATTCTTTTTTGTTTTTTGCATTTTTATTGAATTGAAAGAGAGCGAATTCGGTATTTTTAACATTTTTATTGGGTTCGAAACGAGGCAATTTTAGTTTCTAATTTTTGTTGAATTGACCAAAGAAATCTATTTCACACTATAATGATACATCTTCAATACAACAAAAAAATTATTTTGAACCGAATAGTTCAATTTTTTACAAAATATATAAATTTTCAACCATAAAGATTAATTTTTTACAAAAAAAGACGAATTTATAACAAAATACATGAATTTTTAACTAAGAGAAAAAATTTATCCAAAAATGGAATAGTTATTGTTTCAGCTAAAAAATAATTTTTAACAAAAAAAAAACGAAATTTTAACAAGATAGTTAAATTTTTAATCAAAGAAATTATTTTTAAACAAAATACATGAATTTTCAACCAAAAATAAAATAGTTAAATTTGTATTAAAAAAATTAATTTTCAACCAACTGAAACGAATTTCCAACAAAAAGGTTCAATTTTCAACAAAAAAAAAAAGAAGATTTTTAGAATGAAAATCATGAACCATTAACAAAAAAGTTTAATTTTTAATCAAGCAGTTTAACTTTTAAATAATTAGTTGAATTTTAAACAAAAAATTTAATAGTTGATATTTCAACAACAAAAATTTAAAGTTATAACCACAAACAGTTGAAAATCTTCGATCAAAAAAGATTAGTTTTGACTCAAGTAGTTGCATTTTTAGCCAAAAAATGTTATATTTTTACGACAAAACATATGAATTTTCAAAACAAAAAGACAAATTTTCAACCAAGAAAGATTTTTCAGTCAATAAGGGAAAAAACCGTCATCCAAAATGTGGGATTTTCTTGTCAATAAAAAAACGAAATTTCTACAAAACAGTTGAATTTATGACAAAAAAAAATGATTTTTCAAGAAAAAAGTTAAAAATTACTTTTTATCAAAGTAGTTCTACTTTCAAGTAGCTAAATTTTCAACGAAAAATTTTTATAGTTGATATTTCAACCAAAAAAGATAAAAATTTGAAACCAAGAACAGTTGAATTCGCCCAAAGAGGAGAGGATCAATTTTCAACCAAAAATGGAATAGTTATATTTTTAGTTTAAAAAATTAATTTTTGACCAAAAAAAAGGTTTTTGAATTAAAATTATGAAATATCAATAAAAAAAATGAATTTTTGACAATGTAGTTCCACTTTCAAGCGAGTAGTTGAATTTTCAACGAAAAATGTAATAGTTGATATTTTAACGCAAAAGACTTAAATTTAAAGCCAAAAACAGTTGAATAGTCAAGCAAAGAAGATTAGTTTTCAACCAAGCAATTATAATTGTAGCCAAAAAAGATTGAATTTCTACAACAGATGCATTTTTAAATTAAAAAGACGAATTTTGAACCAAGAAAGATTTTTTAGTCAATGAAGAAAAAAATGTCATTGAAAATGTGGAATTTTTATGTCAAAAAGACGAATTTTGAATTTTCTATAAAACAGTTGGATTTTTGAAAAAAAAATATGACTTCAAGAAAATTGTTAAATTTTTAACAAAATAGTTGAATTTTGAACCAAATGATCGAATTTTAAAACTAAAAAGATGATTTTTTTTTGTTTAAAAAGACAAATTTTCGACAAAACAATTGAATTTTCTACCAAAAAGATCGTTTTTTTTTTGTTTTCTACAAAATTGTTGAATTGTGAACAAAAGAATAAAATTGTATCTTCATTATTTAAGTTTCTAAATTATACAAAATACCTTTTCGAGGTCATTATTTTTACTGAAATAATTGAGTACAACGCATAATCTGTACAATATGTTCATTATTTTAAGTACTTTTTAGAACTCTAATTGTTTAAGGCAATTCGATGTTTTCCTTTTTTTTAAATGTTAGTTAAATTCCACACATGTCAAGTTTTTTTATATTGAATTAAACAGTCACAATGAGTCTGTGTCCTCAGGAATTGTGAATAAAATTTAGGCCTGCAGGCATGAAAAATCAGGACATGGCGCAAAAAATCAGAAAATCAGGACAGTGATAAAAAAATGAGGATATGTCCTGATACGTCAGGACGTCTGATCAACCTGTATCTTTTGAATTTCGCGCCATCATGATTTCTTTTGTCATTTGCCTACTACTAGGTTATTCCCATACAAATTCAATCAATAAAAAGGATAGATATAAAGTTTACGCATATTTAAATGAATATGCACACACCAATGCCTTTATATAAAGACTTTTTTCTAGATTCCTTTTTTTTCTAGAATTTACGAGTTCTTGAGAATCTAGGGAAAGACGGGGAAAACTGTGGGGAAGTTGGAAACTGACTTGGCAACACTGCATTTTGTAACGTACGCGTGTGTGTTGCACCGGGGGTGGATTGGTTTGGTTGGTTGACGATCCGGTGTCTGCGGGAGCGACATCGTGATCCTGTCTCGTTTGGTGGAACTTTGTGACTGGCATTTCGCAGGTGCGAGACAGTCGGGAGTGTCGTGTATTCTTTTCCCTGAGGAACCAGCTGTCTGAGTCAGAATCCGGAAACGTGACACAAGGAAAAGATCAAAAAAGCGGCTGCCGCCTGATAAGACTGGAGCGCACAAAAACGCACGCGGTGTCTAAAAATGGCGAAGGTGTTTCGCGCGGTGACAGTGTCCACTTTGGCAAACAATGGTCAGACAACGCCGAAATTCAACAAACCGGTGACGCTTTTGATCAATTATGATCCCCAGGGTCTCAGCGTCGAGCTCGTATCAGGTATTCATTAGTGTACTTACTCCGATCGATAATACCTTTGCTCTGCCTTTA
>JAUELO010000179.1:14992439-15004012 GCA_032357855.1 Amphibolips quercusostensackenii | reverse complement strand
TATTAGATGTAGGTGCGGGCTCAGGGATTTTATCCTTCTTTGCGGTGCAGGCTGGCGCAAGGAAAGTTTACGCCGTCGAGGCGAGTAACATGGCAAATCACGCAGAATTATTAGTAGCAGCAAATAATTTGTCAGATAAAGTCATAGTGATAGCTGGAAAAATTGAAGAAATTGAACTTCCTGAACGAGTTGACTGCATAGTTAGTGAGCCCATGGGTTACATGTTGTATAACGAACGTATGCTCGAAACATACCTGCATGCAAAGAAGTGGCTTGCACCAGGTAATATTTTCAAAATATCTTCATCAGGGTGTCTGCTTGACCGGGAATTTTATTCACCAGGAAATGACCAGGAATCTGTTACACTGTTTTTTTTTTCATATGATTGTACACTCTAAAATGAATATTAAAAGTTTTTTGATATTTTATTACTCTCAGTTTGTTCAACCGTGAAACGAACAATGAAAATGATTATTGTCGATAACGGCGGTAATATAAGTAATGCTGTTTGCAATTTTCTTATATTTTGAAATCTTAAAATCCGGTGTACACTCAAACTCGTAAATTATTATTTATCTGAAATTGTAATTATAGATATTTTTGAAATCAAAGGGAAAGATATACTTTTAAAAATAATAGTATAAAAATTGTAATCATGATTGGAAACAGCGGATTTTGAAAGATGTATCTGTAATTATGAAGTTGAAAAGGAAATTTTCTAAAAGGATTATTACAGTTTTGGTTTTGAACAGGGAATTTTTGAAAAGAATCATAATTTTGAGTTGGAACAGAAAAATTTCCGAAGCAATTATGTGTTATTCTTAATTGGATCAGAAAATTTTCGAGAAAAATTATAAATTTGACTTGGAGCAATGTATTTTCTAAAATAATTACAATTTTGACTTGGAGCGGGGAAATAACTAGAAATTTAAAATCATCCGTCAGGGATTCACCCTGTTCAGCACGGAAAAATAGGATTTGGGAGAATAGTATAAATAACTAGCTTTTACTACAATAGCAAACAAATACGCGTGCGATTATTATTCTTTTGTCGCACGCAATTTTTAAATTAAAATATAAAATTAATATTGATACAAAACTTTTGCATTTCGTATCTATTATCTAAGGTAGTAAAAAAAGCAAGAATAATATTTTTGATAATTGATAAATATTTATAGCCTAACTTCAGAATTAATATATAACATTTTTGTATAGATGATTTCGGTGAAAACTCTAAAGTACCCTATTATTGTTCAAATATTTTAAGTATTCTTGGAAATCTATTGATTTTTTATCAACAATACCAATGCTAGATAAAAAAGCTAACACGTTGTTTACGATTGTAAATCCTGTTTTAAAAACACCCTTATAACATAAAATTGATCAAAAAAATTTATGTTTGATAATCCAATGATTTTTTATTAAAAATACCGATTTCCGACTTAAAACGCCATCAAAACCAAACATGAAATTAATGGCTTTGAATGATAATCTTAAGAATCATGATAATATAAAAATCTTATGATTTTTTAAATTAATAGTACCAATTTTCAACGAAAAACACACATTACACAACAAAAAATTGTTTCAAATGGTAAATCTTTTTACAAATTTAATGATTTTTTATTAAAATAACGAGATTTCTTTTGAGAAGCGTTAACGTAACCCTAATTTGTTCCAATATTGTTAATATTTTTTAAATCTATATCGATATTTCCGATGAAAAACCCTAGCTATACGAAAATTCTTAATCTGCTTTGAAATGTAATGATTTTTTACTGCAACGTTCACGAAACGTCGTCAAGATTCGTAGTTTTGCACACGATTGAAACCCGAAAAAACTTTTATTATAATGAATTATCGTGAAAGCATTGAATCTATTAATATACAACATAATTTTTTTTTTTTAATCATACCTATTTTCTACGAAAAAAACTTAACATAATCCAAAATTGGTAAAAGATTCTAAACATTGTTCAGGTTATAATAATTTTTGCTTGAAAATACCAATTCATTATGTTAAACGCCAACATAACCTAAAATTGTTAAGAAGTCATGAATCTTCTTTATAAATCTAATGATTTTTTAATAAAAATTTGAATTTGCGCCAAAAACACTAACACAATCCGAAATTGTTTAAGCTTATAAATTTTATTATTTTAAACATAAATCATTAGATTTAAATCTAACGAGTCTTCTTTCAAATTTTTTGTTTAAAATAACCGATTTCCTCTGAAAAACGACAAGATAACCTAAAATTGTTTGAAGATTGCAAATCTTGTTCGTACTGCAATCATTTTTGTTTTAAAATACCAATTTTTGGTGTAAACTCTAACGCATCGTA
Source organism: Amphibolips quercusostensackenii (assembly GCA_032357855.1). Lineage (NCBI taxonomy): Eukaryota > Metazoa > Arthropoda > Insecta > Hymenoptera > Cynipidae > Amphibolips > Amphibolips quercusostensackenii. Next base: position 15,001,668 of record JAUELO010000179.1, on the reverse strand, counting down.
AAATTGAAAAAAAATATGAACCTTTAAAATCTAATTATATTTGTTTAAATGTCAAGTTCCGTTAAAAAAAACGCAACCAAAATTGAGAATTGTTTAAAAAATTTAAATCTTTGAAATCCGATAATTTTTTATTAAACATACTAATTTCCCGTGTAAAACCTAACCATAATCTTGTTTAATATTCTTAATAAATTATTAGAAAATTTGAAAGTTTTAATTTATCCGCGAAAAAGTATTTAGAAAGCAAGACTGTTTCTCAATTCGCTTAAAGTTCTCTGCGATTTTTCTTATAAATATCTAGTTATTTTAAGGGATTTTAAGGAACTTTTTTTTTTTAGCAATGTTAATAAAATTTTATTAAAGAGGCCTAGATAGGATCTATTACGATATATTTGTGAATACTTTTTTTTTTTTAATTTTGAGAATTGGCGGAAACATGGTCACTGACGCAAACGTCACCGCGGCTTATTGTAACCTTCTTTATTAGTGAGAATTTTTCCTGTCATAGAAATATTTGGATAACCGAATATTGTGTTGACCTTAGGAGGAAGAATGTTTCCCTCGAGAGGAGATCTTCACATTGCTCCATTTTCGGATGATAGTCTCTACATGGAACAGTTTAACAAAGCCAACTTCTGGTGTCAAACGTGTTTTCACGGAGTTGACTTGTCCGCCATGAGGAACAACGCGATAAAAGAATATTTTAGACAACCTATTGTTGATACCTTCGACATTCGCATTTGCATGGCTAAATCTGTTCGACACATTGTAGATTTCCAGACAGCCGATGAGACTGATTTACATAAAATAGGTAAAAATAAAAAGCACATTTATCATAGTTAACATGTCTTGTTTCACGTATTTACAGCATTTACATACATATTTATATTTATAATATTTTTCGAGATTTTACTATTGTTTTTTAAATATTTATTTTAGAAATAGACGTCGATTTTCACATACTAGAAAGTGGTACTTGCCACGGCCTTGCATTTTGGTTCGATGTTGCTTTTATTGGTTCTACACAACAAGTTTGGCTAAGTACTGCCCCAACAGAACCTTTGACTCACTGGTATCAGGTTCGCTGTTTACTCGAAAATCCCCTCTTCTGCAAGAGCGGACAATTGCTTTCGGGAAAAGTGATCCTGATCGCCAATAAGAGGTAAAGTATTACTTTTAATATTTTAAAACACTTTTATGACAATGTGGATTCGGATTTCGGAATTATCTGTTTTTTTGGGAATAGTTCGACACTTGTCAGATCAGGAGAAATTGCTACAAGACCTGGAAGACAATAATTATTCATTAGTAATCTTGATTTTATATGCTTTTTTATTTTTTATGCGAAACTATTGAGACATATTTTCAATAATCATCTGTAAAAAGACAAGATAGCCGTAGGGCAGAGAAAACTGGAAATCAGGGAAAAGTCGGGGAATTTCACTGGTCATGGAAAGGCAGGGATTTTGAAAAAATAATCTTGCAAAAGTCAGGGAATTTCTGCAAGAGGCAATTGTTTTATTCCGTTTATAAAAGATTTTATGTTAAAAATATTACATGGTCCAACCGACAGGGAAGTAGAAAAATTGATCAGGGAAAAGTTTTTGAATTTTGAGGATTACCTTTTGCGGTCATCCATTCCATTTCTTCTCTTTTTTTTTTGTTTCCTGACGATTAGATTTCGAGATCCTGATTTTATTTTGTTAAAAATTCAACAATGTTGCTAAAAACTAAAAATCGTTTTGGTTAAAAATTGAACTTCTTTGTTGCAAATTAGTATTTTTGTTGAAATGAAACTATTTTAGCATTAAATTAATTTTTTGTTGAAAATTGAACAAGTTTGTTAAAGTTATCGTTTATGGTTGTTAATTCAACTGCTTTGTTGACATTACAGGAGAAAATTACCCATTTGTTGAAAATTCATATTTTAGAGTTGAAAATTCAACTAAAATATTTCCTGGTTGAAAATTCAACAAACAAGAATCGTTTTTTTTTGTTTAAACATTCATCTGTTTAGTTAAAAATTAATCTTTAGCTGATCATTCAACTATTTTGTTAAATATCCGTCTTTTTTGTTTAAATTCAACTGTTTTTCCTTTGACATTAAAGTATTTTTTTGTTGAAATATCTGCTATTACGTTGTACATGGAAAATTCATCTCTGGTTGAATTTTTTTATTTTATTCTTTTTCTCACTTAAAAATTTAACTTTCTTGTTGAAGATTCAAAATTTTAGTTGAAAATTCATCTCTTTGGTTGAAAATTATTTTTTTTAACTGAAAATTTAACTATAACAGTTAAAGATTTATCATTTTATTTGCAAATTTGACTCTTTGGTTGAAAATTCAACTATATTTTATTAAGAAATTGTTTTTTTAGTTGAATTTTTTTTACTGAAGATATAACTTTTTCATTTTTGTTTGAAAATGGAAATTTTTAGTTGAAAATTCGTCTTTTTTTCGTAGAAAACTAATCTTTTTTCAACTTTTTTGTTAAAAATCTTTGTTAAAAACTTTTTTTTATGAAAATTAATTTTTTTACTGAGAATTTATTTTTTCCATTTTTTTTGTAGAAAATTGGTCTTTAGGTTTAAAATTAATTTCTTGTAAGAAATTTGATCTTTTTTGGTTGAAATGTCACCCATTATATTTTTTTTGTGAATTCGTTTTCGTAGGTTTAAAATTCAACTATTTAGGCAAAAATTTAACTATTTTGTTGACAGTTTTATTATTTTGTGTAGTATTCAACTCTGGTTGAGAATGTATCTATTTTTTTAGAATCTATCTTTTTTCTTTAAAAAATCAGCTACTTGGTTTAAAGTTGAACTACTTTGTAAAAAATTTATTTTTTGGTTCGCGATATATAATTTCAGTTAAAAATTCAACTATTTGCTTATAATTTACCTTTTTGTTGAAATTTCAAATTGTAGGACAGAAAATTCACCTGTTGTATAGAAAATTCGTGTTTTTGGCTTTTAAATTTAACTTTTTTTTTAGAAAATTAAACTATTTTGTTGAAAATTAATTTTTGTGTTGAAAATTCATATTTTCGTGTTGAAAGTTCAACTTTGTTACAGAAAATTATTCTTTTGGCTTTACAGTTCAATTTGAATGATTTTTTTGTTCTTTGATGACTGAAAAATCTTTATGTGATGAAAATGCGTCTATTTGGTTAGAAATTTCATCTCTTTGGTTAAATATTTGACTATTTTGTTAAAAAAAATTTTTTTTCACTGAAATTTTAAGTTTTCCATTTTTATTAGAAAATGCAACTATTAGTTTGAAAATTCGTCTTTTCAATAGGATCTTAATCTTCTTAGTTAATAATTTAATCAGTCTATTTTTTGCTGAAATACTTATATTTTTAAATTAAAAATTCAACTATTTGGTTGAAAATTCGTCTTTTGGTAGGAAATTAATCTTCTTGATTGCATATTTAGCTATTTGGTTAAAAATTCAACTTTGTTTGAGTAAAATTTTCTTAGTCATCTTTTTCTGTCGAAAATTCAACTGTTTTGTTGAACATTCGTCTTTTTAGATAGGATATTCATCTTTGTAGATTAAAAATTTCCCAATTTTGTTAAAAATTCAACTATTTTGTGAAAAAGTTCTTTTTATAGGTCAGGGAATTGTAAAGGAAACAATTTTCGGTCATCCTGGTAAACAAATTTTTCACCAGGGTTTGCATTGAATAATAATTGTAGAATAAATTGTTCTTAAATTAGTCTGCGAACAGTAGAATGTGTTGAAATTGAATGGAATTGATTGGATTTTATCAAAAAATTGACTTGGAAAAGTCATGGAATTTTGAAACCGGACTTCTGTACCAACCCTGTTTTGGTACAGGAATAATTCCCGAAAATCTCGATTATTCGTGATGTCCTAATTTCTCATTATACTGTAATTAATGATTAAATTAGATAATAGGTTGGAAATTTAAAAATTGAATTTGAATTCCAGACAATCTTACGATGTGACCATAGACCTGAAGGTCGAGGGAACGAACATGGAAAGCAGTAGCAACACCCTAGACTTAAAAAATCCGTACTTTAGGTATACGGGCGCTGCGGCTCAGCCTCCCCCAGGTTTAAATAACACATCACCAAGCGAGGCCTACTGGACGAGTTTATACGCACAAGGTGCTCGACAGGCTGTCAACATGGTTAACGGAATGTCAGTCAATGGCCTTGGAGAAGTATCAATGGATACGAGTGGAGGAGTAAACTCTAATTTATTAGCAATCGGTAAGGATGCCTGGAATTCGCTGTTGCACGAGCAATCTGCATCTGTTTGCGATGTAAATACCTTTTTGTAAAACTACACACGAACTTTTTTCATGACATTAAGGTATTTGCGATGCAAAATACCAATGGGGCCAGCACATTTCGGCCCTAGCTGACGGATTCTAATGGTGATCGGATTGGCGGTTTATACAAATAGAGGAACGAAAAAAGAAAAACTGTATCGCAAACATAGTTTAATTGCTTTTAGATGTAATAAATTACGTAAGAAATGTCAATGATGTTAAGAGCATGCCAGTCTCACCTCCACGAATTATTTGGGGAAGGTAAATGCGTTTTCAATCTTCAGTTTTCAAATGCCCCTTTGCTTTGCATCGTGAATAATCAGAGTGTTTGAATCTTGAGAATAAATGCTTTAGATCCATTTTTAATATCAATAAAATAGTGAATTTAAACTCTTGCCGTTTGCATTGCGATATTTTTCCTTTTGTATTCTCTCTTTTTTTTTTAAATCTAGGATAATAAATTATATTTTCGATTACTTTTACAGAATAATCTTCTCTCTTTTGATTTATTTCTTCTACCTTCTTTATCTCTTTTTGTCTTATTACTTCCATCCGATCCCACGAGTCAGATTGTTTCCTTCATTCGGAGAAATGCGGCAAGGGTTTAAGTTTTAAAGTATTTTTGATGTTTTGAAATATTTGTTGATGTTTTAAAATGAATGTTTTTATTTGGATTCTTTTCTTTTTTCATGAGTGTAAATGTATCATTTTGGCAAAGAAATGCTGCTGGCTTTCATTCATCTGTTTTATTGTCAGTTTAAAAGACCATCTTGTAGTTTTTTTCAATATAATTCATTGTAACGGTTCTAAAACGGAAATAATTTCAAATAACAGGCGGCCAGCCTAACATTCATCCTGGCTTGATCTCGAGTACTGGACGCGGAAGAGTTGGAACCGCTACAAGTACGCAAGCAGCTCAATTAATTGGAGGTGGAATCACACCAAATATGTTCACTTCTCCTGCCACTGTAAGTCCATAAAATTTCATTAAATCCAGCGAGCTTTTCTTCTATTTTCACTGGGAAATAAAAATGAAAAAGATCAATTTTATATGAAATTACTTAATGTATCATAGAACATCCATATTATTGAATTCGTTGAATTTCAGGCGACCCAATCAAAGTAACATTTGGTTGCCATTCAATTATATTAATTAGTGCTTTAAACTAGTACAATCCTATTTTAAAAATTTTGCGATTTTATTTAAGTTCATGCCGCTTACAATAAAAAAAACGAACTGGATGGAAGTAATAGGTAAAAAGTTATGAGTCATAAGTAAAACGATTGAAAACCTGACACTAATTGTGTAAATAAAACATTATCTTATTAGCCATAATATATTTTATCGTTGAATCAGCAGTTTTATTTTTTTCGAAAATTAAGTTTTGATGCTTTAGAGAATGATCTTACTTTCCAACTGCTTTTTTTTAGAAGGAAATATAAACCAAATAACGTAATTTTCTTCTAAAGTTGGGGGATTCTAACTTGTATTGAAACTTGTCATTTTAATATGACAATTAAAATCCTATAATTAATTATACATTTACTTAAACGCGTACCGTTTATAAAAAGTTGTTAAAACTGTCGTCGTACCTTTATAAAAGAAAAGAATTGCTATATAAATACTACATTCAGGGATTTAAAAATTTTTTTGAAAAATACCTACAATTTATAATTTGTAAATAAATTATGAATGCTACAAATTTTTACGCTTTAATTTCGGACATTTAAATTTTAAATTATTTAGATTTCTGTGATTAAAAATGAGAAGTTTCTTATTTTTGAAAGTTTGAATTGTAAATGTTTTTCAGCTTTAAATGTGTAAATTGATTTATTTCTGACCGCTTTATATTTAAAATCGCTCACATTTGAAAATTTTCAATTTGAAAAATTACACATTTTCATGATCTTAATTGCTTCCAATTACAAACTTAACAGTGCTTTAATATTTAACTGTCAAAAGTTTTGAATTATTTTGAAATTTTTCCATTTCACACATAGCAGTTTCGAAATTTCACAATTTTTTGATAATTATTGTTAAAGTTCAAATTTTAAAAAATGAAACGTGCAATTAAATGCTTTACGAATTGTTCACTCAAATGCTTTCAATTTAAAGCAGTTTAAATTTCTAATGCTTAATTCTGATATTCTTATTCTTAATTGTCTCAAATTTTTTATTTTTCAATTACATTGGTGTTTGAAATGTACGGGATTTCATTTTTGCAGATTTTTTTTATTTGTAATTTTATTTAAAAATAATTTTTTATGTTTTATACATAAAGCAGAATAGAAACTTTCTTTGTTTTTTTAATCACCGTATTTTCACTGAGCTTTCTACCAAAAAGTACAAAATAAAATGGCTTCGGAGTGTTGAAACTATTAATCATAATATTAATTAAATAAAAGGGTTCAAAGATTATACATAAGCTTCGTGATAAGAAACTGAAGATTTGTCAACAGAAATGGAAACTAAAAGAAGGAACGTATTGAAAAATGTGAAGTTTGATTAATTGTTTATGAGAAACTTATTATTTTCATCATTTTTGTAGTTAATTTCATAGATGTCCATTTTTTATTGTTTCAGGAGGCTAAAACAGTCTTTCCAAATGTTCATTTTTATATACATATATCATAAAAGACGTTTTTGATATATTGAGGACTTTTTGTTGTCAAAAGTTCGCTAAAAAAATATTGTATGTACCTATGGAATAAAAAATTAATATGCAGCAAATTTTTCCAGCTAGTGTTAAACAATATTTTAAACGACGGCTGTAAAAAAATTTAATTTTAAAATCTGCAAAATGATTTTGTGGAAACACTTTTCTGTTCCGGTTTTCATGAATAATTCGTGAATCTAATTTTTTGTTAATATGACTTAATATTTTACAAATTTACTGTATTTATATTTTTTATTTTCTAGAGATCCAAATTTGTGTATAGCGATTTCTAATTAGAAGAAAGTCCTCAAATGTGTCAGAAAAATTCTCGTGTCATTTTTAAGGTGTTTAAAATTTTTTGTTGGAAACAGGTTTCTGTTAAACAGGAAGTATCTTTCGGGGAGCAGTATTATGTGCAAAAGTCGTTTGAGACGTAAGGAGTTCATTTAATTTGCAAACAAATGTCGGAGAATCAGAGTTTAACTCTTGTGTTTGATTATACATTCTACATGTAGACTTATTTTTTGTACATTATTAACCCTATTGTTTACAAAAATACAATAAAAAGTTACGAAAATCATTTATATCAGAAAGAAATTTTTAAATCAAATTTAAGTGTTTTTAATTACAATATTATTATAATAATTGTTATGAAATTTCTCATTTGATACCATTCATAAAATTAATACTATTAAAATTTTAGGTTTTGAATTAGTTTAGATAAAATTTCAGTGCCCAGAAATTGTTGTTGTATGACGCCCGAAATGTCAAACGTTCAAATGAAAATAATATTTGTTTGCAACTCAAATTGGTCTTGAAATGTTTAATGAATAATTTGATTTGAGTGTCCACCCTCTCATGTTTTATATTTTTTTCCTAAGCTCGCTGGAATAAAAAATTAACGATTAAAACATAAAAATGGATACTAAATGGTTGGCTTGCTTGCGTGATTTTTACTCTACAGCTTGATGTTAATTTCCAGCAATCGCTGGTCCTTGGCAATACCTCGCATTACCCAGTGAATCCAAGTTTGATGATCGGTGACTATGTGACACCCTGCAATGGAATCCCACAGCAGGCGTATCGACAATGATCTCTGGCAAAATCATATTCCCCAGACTATTTTCGCAAAGTAAAGCAAATACCGGGCGAAAGTCGTCCGTATAGAAGCGAAAAGAGCGACGATCACGGCAACAATCGAAAAAGCCACAGATTAATGTTCAGTTCACCGACCAGCAAACTTCGTCTCTCATCAGCTACGCAAATTTTATATGCCTTTGACTTGCACCAAGTTAATCCGATTCGGGCTCTTAACGACATTCTTTACTCAAAAAAAGACTCAGTCGACTCGCTGATCAAACCTGGATGGAAATCTAGTAAAAGTAACTTACTTTGGGACACGCGATCGAAACTGCGAGCAATTATCTCGTAGCCATCGACACATTTCGCCCCCAAATTTCGCTTTAACGTCTCTGCAAGAATTCCATCTTCCAGAATAACGAGCACGCTTGCCAAATATAACCCGGATTGATATTTTTTACCGACAATACTATTTACCGCCTGTAGGACTTGCATGCTCTAGGATTTTTCTGTGTCCCGATGAGACAAGAATTTTAACCAAGAGGTAATATTTTCTCGTCTTATCTGCCTTTGTTTCTGTGTGTTTTAAAATGAAAATTTGAAATGCCAGTCAAGATCCAGTCGTGTGAGGATTTAGATTTATTTCGCGCTCGATCTCGATGCTATTTATAATGCGATCTCTAAAGTAGGAGACAATTTCTCCGAAGTTTTAGTAAGTGCAAACAGCAATAATTCATTAGGCGTATAGTACTGAGCACTGTGGCTTTGCCTGTCTTTGGGGAACTTTAAGCACTTTAAACAAGATTGCTGATAGCCGAATTTTCCAAATCTCGTGAATAAATTGAAAATTTTGCATTCCTTTGAATCTTTTAACTCGGCCAAGTACTCTAATTTTACACGTAATGTTAAAAAGTAGTGTTACACTTCTGTCCAAGTTTCAAAATAAAACGAGTTCCAGATCAATGTCGAACTTCAGTCGATCCAGTTACTGTTTGATGTGAACTAGAGTAGTGAGCAAATACTCATAAAATGAGTGCCCGAAAAATTGTACATAGTACGAAATTTTGTGAAATGAGCCGATCGGACCTTCCAAGCTGCATCCTAGTTTTAAGAATTGCACCTATATTTTTTTATTTCCATTTATTTTGCAAAAAAGATTCACGAAATTTAGTAGATTTCGAGAAGATT
>JAUELO010000179.1:14793288-14804917 GCA_032357855.1 Amphibolips quercusostensackenii | reverse complement strand
CTAAAAGCATCGGTTAACAGGTGTATAATTACGTCTTCATAGACGATAACCAATTCAACATCCATAAGGTTGAATAAGTTACATTATTCTAGTTTGAATTTTGAGACGTAGATTTGATAAAGTAATCTTATGATTTAGGGATTGAAATTATCATAAATTTCTAGACTTTTATAATGAGTTAATAAAATTTGACAGGTGTTATGTTATGACATGCCCTTAATCGATTCTCTAACTGAAAGATTAATGTGCATTAGAATTTGAAAAAAAAGAAATATATTAATTATTTCGAAGCAGAATTTTCCGAGTTTACGTTTCGCTCACACATAAGCACCCCGACTGAGATCCATTCAAACTTTTCAGTTTAACATACCAATCGAATTCCGGTAAAAAGTTATTTGTATTTCCATGCTATCTTTTTTAGAATCGAGGGTATTTTTTAATTTACATTTTACAAATATAGGAAGTTTGAAGAATAAATTGTATGAGTTGTCACACAAATTTTCATGACGCCAAAAAACAAAAATCAAGAATAGAATGAAAATGAATTTGAGACAATACTTGAGCCAGCAAGTGTAGGAGTACAAGTTAGGGTGGATCAGGAAATCCATTTATCCGATTTCTCGAGAATGCCATTTAAGTTTTTCTTTTATGACGAGAATGTTTATTATGTTTCTTAAATTATTAAATAATGTTTTGGACATTACTAATTTCGATAAAAAGGAAAAATGAAGAAGAATTGCACAAAAAGTCTTAAAACGAGAAATTTTCAATTTTTGATTGTACTTAAAACAATCTTTATATAACTTATTATTGTCATAAATTCTTCACAAATGATCAATTATTCTGAAATTGCAAATCGTTAAATTTTAAATTGAACTTCTGTCTTGTAATGTCACCTTTTTTACTTTGAAATTCTTAGAATTGAATAATATAAGGACATAAGCCTCCAAAATTATACAGTTATAAATCTGAAATATTAAAAGATGAAAATCCTGAAAATAATAAAAAATAATAAAAACCATGTCATCATTTTCAGCGTTTCCAATTAAGCAATTATTAAACGACATATATTTTTCCAACTGAAACATTTAAAATTAAAAAAACTAAATGATTTCAGAATTAGACATCAAAAACTAAACGATTATTATTTAATTTGAAATTTTTTGCATATTAAGGTTTAGTCGCTTCTTAAGAAATGTTCAAGAAATAATTTCCGCTCAATCACTTTTTATTCTACCTCCCCCCCCCCCCTACAAGCCCCCTATACTGTACCCAGAAAATGCCCAAAAAATGCAAAATATTAGTTTTAGGTAAAATTCACGCTAAAGACGGTAATGTTTTGAATTTTTCATCAGGAAATATTTTTATTTTATAAGTGACAAGTTTATCAGTATTTCATAACTAATTTTCAATTGTGTTAACAATTTTTTGTAACTATTTTTTCCCTGTTAATCCTGAAACTTTATTTTTTTGTGGATAAATGATACAGTTTATGAATTCCAAAAGCAATATTTCTTGTTTCATACGTATTTGGCACTTATTGAAACAATTTTCATTTGCTTAAACAATTTTTTCTCTTGTAAATTGTAAAAATTTATTATTTTCTACCATTAATGACACAATAATTAAAGAATAATATATAATAATATTCAGGAATATTTTGCAATTATTTAAACAATTTGTGTTTGTTTAAACGATTTTTCCCCCGTAATTCTTGAAAAGTGACTATTTTCTGTAATTAATGACACAATTTATGAATTTTAAGAGTGATATATTTTGTGAAAGATAGTTTCTAATTATTTAAATAATTGATAATCATTTACTTGCGCTTTTTCGTATAAAAGGTAGAGAAAATTCTAGTTTTGTTTTTTCGCTTATTGTTCAGTATTTTTTTATCTTATGACTTGAACCCTTATTGTTTAAACAATAATAATTTTTTTAAATAATTTTTTTCATGTACTTTATGGGTAGTTATTTTTCAGATTGATTTCGTTGGAATAAGAAAATGCTGAATAATAAGTGTCATAGCGTAAAAGATTCGAAATAACTAGAATTTTCTCCATCTTTCTTATGAAAAGGAGCAAGTGATATTAATTATTTTAATAATTGCAAACTTTTTTTCATAAAAAATACCACTCTTAAAATTCATTAACGGCTTCATTAATTCCAAAAAATAAAAAATTTTCACGATTAATTATGGAAAAAATGGTTTAAATAATTTCTAAATAAACTAAAAAAATAATATTCTAAACATATCCAACGAGCATTTTGTTTTCTTTTTTTTTTGCAATGTACATAAGTAATTATTATTAGGCAGTTTTTCGTAAATAAAATAGATATAATTTAATTTAGATGCTCCCTGATAGTCATTTATTTATATCTGTGTTTAAAAACATTAATAAAGGTGAATAATTTTTTTTTTAATCCCTATTATTAGTTTGAAAACAAGGTTGCGATAAGTTACACATAAATTTGCTCGCAACTTCAAAAATCACAAAAAGTCGTATAAGATTTGTACAGGGCTTTAAGAACATTCCATTGAACTTATTTTTCAAATATTTAGCTTATACTTTTTTTAACATTTTTTATGTCTCAATTTTAACAAGTTTACAGTACTCTATATCATGATATTTTTAAACAGATTTTATTCCCTTAATTCTTAACGAAATACGAAATTTCTTTCTTTATTAAAAAAGACTTTTGGACATAGTTTACCCCACGAGCTCCGGGAATGAGCATACTAAAATTCTCTATTTTTTTGTTGATATAACCACTGACTTCAACACGTCCGTAAATATATAAGGTATTGATAAAAAATATTTCACAATATAATGGTTTAATAATTAATTAATATTGTAACATACATTTTAGATGAGTACGATAAACTTTAATTTAAGGGATTTGGCGATTCTGTCCCACTGTGGAACCCTCTGCTGCGATTGTGTAATTTCACATTAAATTGTAAATTGTAAAAGTCTGTAACTAAAATTTTGTCTTGTTTTAGAGCACCCTGGAAATGGAAGCTGTCCAAATTCCCTCTTGGACGACAGACCCTTCGAGAGCCTCACCTTCCACATGAACATCCCCGACAGGTCTCATTCCACCGTCGAGCACTCAACTCTCAGGTTTCTCCTTGGTAGCCAAACCCAGATCGGCACCATCAACATCCTGATTTACGAACCTCTCACCAGTTCCTCTAGAAGATTGATCTCCAGAAAAAGACTAAATCTCCATGAGCCTCAGGCTCCTCGATGGGTCGAATTTGACTTTACGGAAGTTGTTTCCAGTTGGCTGGAAGATGGCGAAACCAATCTTTGTCTCCAGCTACAATTCGTGCAGAAGGGCATTCCTGTTCAAAGCTCTTTTTTCTCACCTGCGCTGAACGTCTTCACTCATCACGATCCTAGCAGAACAAGAAACAAACGAGGAGCTCACGACCAGTTGATGTCCCTGCACAAAGGTCGTCGAACCGAGTGCAGAGGTGACAGCAAAAAATGCTGTCGACATCAAATGACAGTCATCTTTAAGGACTTGAAAGGCTTCGAGTTCATCATCCAACCAAAGACTTTCGATGCGGGTTACTGTAAAGGCAGGTGTCCGCCACGTTATAATCCAGCTCATCATCATGCTCTCTTGCAGAGCCTCATTTGGAAAGAAGACAGAAGAAAGGCACCTCGACCTTGCTGTGCACCGAGCAAACTCGCCGAACTTGAAATTCTTTATTTTGATGATAACGACCCTAGCAAATTGAAAGTCTCCAATTGGAAAAATATGAAAGTACTCGAGTGCGCATGCTCTTGAGGAGACGCGTGCTGTAATGTCCTTACCAAGTCGCACCAAAGAGTCCTTAGATTCGTCTGGGAAGCTCGATTTTCCTTGGGAAAAGATATCCGTATCTGAAATCGATGTGCATTGATTCTATCTTTTCCCACACTCTTGCTGGGATGCACTTTTTCGATTGGATGGATAGAATATCCAAGACCTTGTCAAAAGAGAGATAGTACTTGTTTATGAAATGCGTATTTTTTGAAAAAATTACAATTATTAGGACTCTTCTTCTCTGTATTGAAACTTATGGAGATTTATACTGAGGAGACCTTAGGAAATTTTACAGTTTTTGTCTCAGTGACATTTTTCTATCAAACTATTCAGGGCGGCCACTGGACCTTCAATTTTACAAATTTTTAGAAAAAAAATCTATCCAATCATATGAAATATCACATAACATGAGAAGTTAGCGAACAAAACATGATAAATACATTTTTTGAAAAAATTGAAAAAATAATTGTGTCTTTATGTTTGGAAAGTAATGAATTCGATTCTCAAACTAAACAAATTTTCTTCTCGTATAAAGTATATGTATGTATAAAGTTATCTTCTAATTTCATAGGTAAACAAGAAATTGTAATTACAACATGAATAATCCTTGAAAAATGCCTTAACTGAAAATAAAGTGAATAAACTAATTATCATACCGTCACTCAGAAAAAGGATTTTTTCATTCAAAGAGAACTTTTTTGAATAGAAAAAAAAATTAATTGGCGGTTAGTCAAAGAAAAGCTTCTTTGTTGCAAATAAATTTCTTTTTAGTCTAAGAAATTTCTTTTGTTCAAAGAAATGGTTTTTTGTTCCAATGAAAATTATTCTTTAATTTAAAATGATTTTCTTCTTTTTTAAGATTTTTTTGGTTAAATGAAAAAAATTATGTTAAATAAACAGTTTCTTTAATTCAAAACAAATATGAATAACTTTAAGACAGTATGAAATAAAGAAGTTTATTTTATTTCATTAATTTGACAGCCTAACTGATTATAATAGCCTATTTCAAATTTAATTTGGATTAAAGTAGATTTTTTACGTTTTGTTCGCTTACTCCTCATATAAACAATTTAAAACATGTTCGATTTCAACTTTTTTTTAATGTTAAGTTCAACTGTTAACTTTTTAAATTATGAAAACATTCAGTTAACAATGCGTTATTCTAAACTCTTTTACTTCAACATTTTTTTATTTTTGTTCTTCATTTTTAAGGTTACATTTTCAATTTCAAGAATTTTAAAATGTAGTTATGAAGATTTAAACAATTAAAAATTAAAAGCGTTTGAAATTGAAGATGTCAATTTTCAAATAATTTAAAATTAATAGATTTATGATTAAACGCTTTTATTCCATTTAAAATCCTATTCAAATATTGTTTCAGACAAAAATATTCCATTTTAACCAATGCAATTTCAAATATTTTATTTAAAAAAAAGGTCATGGCTATAGGTACAACATTTTACAGTACTAATAGCCACATTTTTTCGGTACGTATGGAAAATTCCTTAAAAAATAACAATTTTTAAATATTTAGCAATATTTTCTAATTCATTTGAAATTAGTGATTATAAATCAAATATTCAAAACTAAACAATTAAAAACGGAATTACTTGAAATAGAAATCTTGGCTCAAATTATTCAAATTTTAGAGTGCTAAATTTGAACTTTAAACGTTAAAATTTTAATTATTCTCTTTTAAAAATTTCTTAATTGTTATTGAAAATGTAGAATTTTAATGCATAAATAACATTTAAACGATTAATAATTAAATATGAAATAAAATTAAAATAATTAATCTTCTAATTGAGCAACTCTTCAATTTTCAAAGTTTAAAATTTTCTAGATTAATAGCATTCAATTTAAAATTCTTTAATTGAAAAATGTTCAAAGTTTACATTTTTGAAGTTTAAAATTCAGAAAAGTCCCACTATGAGTGCTTTCATTTTCAGTTCAATTTTTATATACATAAAATGAATAAATTTTCACCTTTTAGAGTGCGAATTTTTAAATTTAGTGACCGTGAAAAATTGGTTTAAATCGGAAAATGCCCGGGATTTTTTTCTTCTACTGTAACGGCCACTCTGCTATTTCAAATAGATGATTAAAATAGATTCTTAACAAAAGGTGTCTGAAAATAAAATAGTCCAGGATGTAAAAAAGCAAGCGGTTTTTTTAGACCGCCTTTTGTCAAAATATCTACTTTAGAGTCCATCTGAGTTCCAGATATTCAAGAATTCAGATGTCTTTCAAACTCGTGGTTTATAATTTACAAAGGTTATTTCAAAAATGAGTTACGTATAATCGGAATTTACATCCGTATACTCGACTCTTTTCAATTCAGAAATAAATCATTTCTGCACAATTCTCTATTATCAATAAATTTAATTAAAATATATTATTATTCTCGCAATTGTTTAAAATTGAATAAGAAAAGTTTCATGAGACTATTTTGAATTACTCTAAATGGTGTTTATGTTCTCAAAAATTTTATAAATTTGACAAATAAATAACACTTTGACAGTTCAATCTCAACTTGGTCTAAACAACTTTTGATACGCATTTCTCCTAAATTTTCAAAGAACATGCACCTAGCTTTCCACTGTGGCGAAAGTGTGAATATTATAAAGCGACACCAGTGTTTACACGTCACTTTTCCGCAATTAATATCGCGAGATCAAATTGAAAAGGCGATGTGATTTGTATTATATGTAATATACTCTTACTCGTTATAGACTATTTATTAGAACTAATCACAGTTCATTTCGATAAAACTGTAATCAGGTACACAAATTAACGGTCTCAGACTATACCAAATTTCACTATCGAGTGAAATTTTTCTCGAATTTAAAAATAGACGTAATTATTCGATAAATATTCGATACTTTATCGGAATCCACAATTACCCGAAGTCCACGGTTGACGATGACCTTCTCTTACAATTAAATTCAGTGCTTAGGGAGTCATTCGATAAAAAACATTGTTAGAATCTTTTATCAAATATTATTCGAGTTATTTGACATTTGCTTTCAAAATTTTGTATTTTTTGTAAATTGAAATGATTTTAGATTACACGGCTATTTTGTCGAAAGCTGCTCCCCAACAATGATCAAATTTGCCTTCACTTTTAGAAAATGAAATGACATTTGTCGGATGGGTGAGAGTTCAACTTTTTTTATTTGATATGACACGACTGAAGTGCAAGTAGAAATTAGACCAACGGTTATGACAAATTAAACTGCAATGGAACAGATCCGTCCGCGTGCGTTTCCCTATTTATAGCTCAACCAAAAGTAGGCTATGACTACTTCGTGAAAATAGTTAATTCAATAAGCATGTTCGTCATCTTACTATTCACAAACACAATCCACTTTGCCATATAATACAAGCATTATGCAGCGGTGTCCGAATTCTCTGCAGAGGTGTCCAACTTCTCTCTTGAGATATTTAGGGCGGCCACTCAAGACTCAGAACAAATTTACGGATATTTCACGATTTTCAACATTTAAGTTGAATTTTTATTTTAAAATCTCAGCCTTTGAAACTAAGCAATTCATAATTTAAACTATTAGAGAAAAAATTTCTGAACGGAATTTGAATTTTGTTTGAAGATGCGCTTTCCAGACATTCTCGAAAGAAACGGTTTTGAAAAAATCCACGCGCGTGAAACGGACCGCGATAGGAGAGTTTTTCAACTCCCGGTTAGATTAGGCGGAAGCGCTCTGTTGCGTTGACTATTGAATTTATTCATGTCAAAATATTCATTTTCACTCGTTTTTTTCAACCCTTATCACTTCCCAAGCCAATATTTCAAGAATAGTTCCGCGATATTAAAAAATTCTTATTCGTTATGCAATTTTTTGTTTAAAAAAATCACTTGTTATTCTAATTTCTAAATAGTAATATCATAATAATAATAATAATAATAATAGAGAATGTATTTTTATTTATATTCTATTTCTATATATCATTTTATTTTACTATTTATTTATATTTGAATATTTATTTTATTCGTATTATGCTGTTTTTATGCGTATATTTTATTTTCATCTATAAAAAAAACATTTACTGGAGTAAAAGTGGTAAAGGTAGTAAATAATAATAAAGTTATTAATCAATTGCAATAAAAAAAATTTAATGAAAACAAAATTTGGAAAAAAATGACGGAAGTAGGTATCGAGCCCGGACTTTTACTTATAACTCGGAGCGCTACCACCTGATCTAACCGGGAGTTTAATGAACGTGGTCACTCAAGAGTAGCTGAAAACGTATCTTATTACTTTAGCATATTACATGTCCTTTTTTCAATTTTCTGTAATGACGCAATGTTAGATAAAGTCAAGAGGGGTCCAAATGAAAAATAATAGCGTGACGTCGTTTATGAACGACGCCATATTATAAAACTTGACAGTTTAAAATTAAAACCTTGAAGTCAATTAAGTTTTTGAAGTTGAATAATTTTAATCCCATTACCTTGTAAATTAGATAGTATTAGCAGATGAATCATTCTAAAGTATACAATTTCAAAACATCAGCCTTCAAACTTTGAATTAATTCAAACTCGATACATTCAAAATTAGACAACCTCCAAATGAAAAATATTTAAAGTTGTACAATTACAAAGTAGAAGTTATCAGACTTGAGCAATTTTGATTTCGAGGCCTTCAAACAGAAATATTCCAAATTGTTTTCAATTGAACGTTTAATACTGAAAAATTGTAATTTTTGGACAATCAGAATTCGACAGATTTAAAAAGCACCATTAACTGCACAACTATTAAGACTTTCAATTGAAAATATTCAAGATTAATAGATTGAACTTTGAAATTGTCTCATTTACTAATTTAAATATAAAACTGTTCATTTTTGAGCGATTCCTGTTTAATGCTATAACTATTAAAACTTTTAATTGAATTGCGTACAATTTTAAACAATTACAAATTTTTAACTAGACAATTGTTAATGTTTCATTAAAAATTGTTAAAATTTTCAATTACAGCGCTTCCACTGTACAACTAAAGTTTTGAAATATCGAACATAATCTATTCGATTTTGAATGTTGCAAATTTATAAATCTTTAAGTTTTTAATTTTTGCAACACTTTTTAGTTAAGATTATTCTTTCCAATTTGAATTCAAATTTATTTAATGTTAAAGGCTGCTAGTTTAAAAATATCCTAATTGCATTATTTCAATATGAAATTATCCAATATTAATCGTTCAAATATAATAATAATAATAATAATTGGAGTATTAAAAATCTGTCGATTCCAATTGCACGATTTAGGAAAATTTGTGGAATCCAAAAGAGTTTAATTTTCTCAATAATAAAGTTGTCCAGATTAACATTTCTCAAATATGAAGATTTTAATTACAAAAATTGCAACTATCAGGGCTTTTAATATGAAACATACCCAGTCATCAGGACTACCCTGTTTTTGGGTTATAAATTTAATGATAAAAAAATACATAAATTTGTAAAATATATAAAAGTTTAATTCACAATAATTATTGAACCCCAATCGCTATAAATTTTGCATCTGATTGATTAAGTTTTTACCTAAAATTATCCAATTTTGGCCGCATAAATTATAAATTCTTTACCGTCAAGGCCTGGATTTCTAAATAATAAACCTTTGCGCAATTTTTATCTGAAACCAAACGATTTCGCATATTGTAATATATAAGATTATTCAATTTTGCAAGCTTTTAATTCAAGCCATATTAAAAAAAAAATCTGAAAGACATTTTTTTAAAACGAGCATACAAGCATCCAAAATGCGAATTTTTAACACTCTCAATTAAACATTCAAAATCTAGTGACTTGAAAATTAAAAATGTCGAATCTATGCCTGTAAACAGATTTTACACTTAGGCTTTAAAACTCTAACATCTAAAATTAGAAGTGTTCATAACTATACAATTCTTAATTGCAATCGTAGCCATTTAAAAAACTTTCAAAACGAACTCATTCAATCTCACTTTTTTATTGCATCAAGTGACATTTAAAGTAATTGGATAGGATTAAAAAAAACTCCTCGTCGGAAAATAAATTCACTATTTATTTATTTACTACACCATTTACTCGATGTGGACGTTTTTTTTAATAAAAGATTTTTTACAATTGTTTATAACGTTGTAAGCAAATTAATGAACAAAATTCATTTTTTGGATTGACAATCTGTTTTGCAGATTCAAATAATGTTTACAAAAAAAATCACAGTTTGTATAATTTTTAACGAAAATGCTCAATTTTTTACGTAATAAACTTTAAATGTATTTGCGATTACTTTTCACTATGATAATTTCCAAATTTACGACAATTGTTGTTTACCTGAACTTTATTTCTACTCCGTAAACAACAATTAAGCATATTCGTTGAAAAATAGCCAATCTGTAAATTTTTTTATAAAAATCGTTCAAGCAATTGCCAATAGCATCCTTTTTCAATTAATCGTAATGAAACATTAATTTCTCTTAAATTTCACACTAAAACTGTAGATTTATTGCCAATTCCAAAAAATAAATTTTCTTCATCAATTTGTTTATAACTTTGTAAAAATGGTTTGAATTATTCTCACCCATGAGAAATTATTTTTAGATAGATTTAGCAAAGACATAAGACTGTGTTTGATGAATCTGAAAACCTTTAAAAAATGGTACTTATGAAAACTTAAAAAATGTCATTTTCATCGTTAAATTAAAAAATATAAAAATTTTTTATCAAAAATCCAAACACACAAATTATTTCGAAATTTAAAAATCAGTCATTTGAAAAAAACGTCGAAATCGAAAAATAGTGTAGGCTAAAAATTGATTGCTCACAGCAACTTTTTTTGTTCGACTGTCAGGCAGTGTCCTTTCTCTTTTTACATTTTCTTCATCAAAATTAAAGTTTACTAAACAGTTTAGTAAAACTAGCTTAAAATAGTTTGCAATAATATTTTTAGAGTACTCTGAACCTCATGAAATTTGTGAAATACGTCTGCTAAAGTGGCACAAAAGATGGACTAAGTACGATAAACCAGCTGCATGAATGCGTGTATACTGGCGAGAAACTTCAGGAACGAATTCTATAGACTTTTATTTATACCTTCGTGAAACATCCTGTACACATAATACTTGTCATGGTAAAAGTTTCTTCATTTATATTCATAGCCGTTACTTTTTTATTGGACTGGATCAAAATGAATGGGATTTTTCCAATAGGAGGAGTAAGCACAATCGGATTCTCCATCGAAAATTTTCAGCTCCCATTCAAAACTATACTAAAATCATTTTTATAGTATTTATTTTACAATTTACACTCGTTACTAAGCATTTTTCGCGTAACATCAAACATGGCAAAAATGTAATCTATTTTTGTACATCACAATATCATCACACTTTTTTAGCAGACATTTTTAAATTAAATTATTGTTTGTGTTGTTTGAAACTTCGTAAAATATGTCATTTCCCTTTTTTTCTATACGAGATCAGAAAATACTTTCATAATTATATGGATGCGCCGAAATAAAAAAGAAATTAAAAGAAAGAGGCTCTTTTGTCCTTCTCTTCCTTTCATTAACTCAAATAAATTCCAATTGGATGTCGTTAGTTCCATAATGCCCTTCTTATGACTCAACAGTGACTTATAAAAGGTGACGTCTTTCGAAAAAAAATTCGTAACAAATTTACCGTAAAGTAGAATGTAGAGGATAGTCTAAAATTCTGAGTCTTGTCCACTACTTGATATTAACAGAAAAAAAAACAAAAGGTAAAAAGTGTTGCAGGTAAAAATACTGGGGGTAATCTCGGCATGCAAAAAACTGAAG
>JAUELO010000179.1:14777230-14787333 GCA_032357855.1 Amphibolips quercusostensackenii | reverse complement strand
CGTCCAAAATTATTCGGGTTTCTTCCAAGGGCTATGAAACCCTAAAAATAATCTAATTGGAAAAAAAGAGTCCTTTTGGATTTTAATACACTTATCAGGATAATTTACATTGGTCCATTTCTACTCCTATTTTTTCACATTGAAAATAAAAAAAGGGAATCACTACTATTTGTTAAAAAGTGTGTCAATGTCAAGTATACAACGACATTGAAATTCCTGGTACTGATCTGCCACTGCTGTAATAATTGGTGTGGTCACCTCAGAGAAAATAGCAGGTCGGATATTTAACTGGATGAATCACAATGCCCCATTGATTGGATTATCTACTGAAACGTACTTGAAATATCCGTGAAGTACATTGTCAAGTGTGTTTTTCATAAAGAGCAATCACGCCAATTGGTGTTTGACACATGAGTATTAGTTGGAGTGGGGAAATTCATATTGTTCACGGTGATGATAAGAGATACGATATTCTATCTATCAGTTACCAGATTATACGTGTCTATTATAATATTTATAATCCATATTTTCACTTTGCTTATCTGTAATTTTTTCTGTCTATTTAGAATAGACTTCGTTAAGCTATTTATGGAGACGTTTTCATCTGGGTAATTGGAGACAAGTCTAAAATATAATTATGAATTATAGCTCTGGGGGGTCAAGAATTTGAAGATAAAGGTCTTGCCTTGAGAAGCCTTACCAAATTAAATGATAAGTCATTTTATCTTATTCATGTTTTTGAGTGGGTAAGCATGTTTGCTTTAAGAAATGTTCCAGAAAATTATTTTAATTGTGCAAGTAATTTCAAAGTTATTTAATCTAAAATTGAGGAATTGGTACATACCTACATTCAGATAAAGTTTCATCTGATTGAAACTTGACTTTTTATCTAGAGATGTGAGATTCAATAAATTTTTTAAAATAATAAAATCATTCAATAAATGAAAAATTATAAGAGTTCACGAAATAGCTGAACAATGTTCGAATGATGTAACTATACATAGATCAGAGTTAAGTTTGAAAAATCTATTAAACTTCAACTAAATAATTACATTATGTATATTTGAAATTTCTCTATATAATAAAGAAAGTGAACACTTAAAATTAAATAGTGGAAAATACTACTTATTTCCAAGCTGATTAATTAACTTTTAATGTTATTTTTGAGGCAAGATCATAAAAATTTTCTATTCAAAATAGTTTAGTTTTAAATATCATTCTTTCTGAATATAACATTCTCTATTTAATTTTGAAATACGACAAAAATATTAGATTTTTGAATTGAATGACAATAAAAATTTAAAAAAAAGTGGTGTATCGATACGTCTCGAAAACCTCGCAATCATTATTGTTGAAAACATGATTGGCTTTGCATTACTTGAAGTTGTTAATTTATTCCAATTTGAAATTTTGAAAATTAAAAAAACTTTTTGCGAATTGAAAAACATAGGTGCTTTCTAAGACTCTTAGACGGTTAAATAAAAAATTTTAGATGATCTAATAAAACATTGTTATGTTTTATGTTAGTTCTTTTTACCGGAAATTAGTATTTCTAAAGAAGAGTTTTAATATAAAATCATAAAACTATTTCCGACAATTTAAGTTTTAAGCATTTGTCACCGGAAATGGCTATCTTTAAGCAAAATTAATTAAACAAAAATCATCAACAAGATTGCAATTTTAGCAACTTTAGATTTTCTTTTATTTAAGCATTTTTTACTCGAAATTGGCATTTTCTGTTGTGTTGATATAGAAATGACCATTCTTAAGTTACTATTCCAGCTACCTTACAATTTGCTGAATTACCAAAATTAGAAATACCAAATAGAAAATGCCAAGTTCATCAAAAATTGGTATTAGCGTATTTCACCTGAAATTAATATTGTTGATCAAAAAGCATTAGATTTGAATCCAAAGATTTTTTGTTTTAATAATAAAATCTACAATCTTAAACAATTTCGATTTGTGATATTTTTCGTCAGAAATGGAAATTTTTTTTAGAAAATCATTCGAATAAAAAAGATGAACAACTTTTGAATAATTTTGGATTATGTTAGTGTTTTAGTGGAGGTTTTTCCAAAATAAAATCTTTTACAATACCCTAAAATATTTAAAATCCTTTGAAATCTTTTGAAACACTGTTGAAATTTTTTGAGCTGGTTGAAAATTCCTTGGATTTTTCTTAAACACCCTAAAATATTTCCATCCTCTGCAATCTTTTAAAACACCTTAAAATAATTAAATTTGTTGAAAATTCCTTGGAATCTTGTAAAATACCCGAAAATATTTCAAATCTTTCAAAAAAAAAATCATAATTTCTAACAATTTAAGGTAATGTTAATATGTTTCATCAAAAATCGGCTGTTATAAACAAAAATACTTAAATTTCAAAGAAGATTTACAATTTTGAATCATTTTTTGTTTTGTTATGTTAGTGTTTTTCATCGCAAATTAGTATTTTGAATTTTTAAAAATCATTAGATTTCAGAGTAGATTCACAATTTAATTCAATTTTAGGTTATGTTGGCGTTTTATACTGTAAATCGATATTTTTAATAAAAAATTATTGAATTTCAAAGATTAACATTACTTGACGAAATATGGGTTTGATTTTTTTGAAATCGGTATATATTTAAAAAAATTTTTAATATATTTACAAATATATTTATAGTTTATGTTAACATTTTTCACGGAAAATCGGTGGTTTCAAACATAAAATGATTTCGTTTCAAATAAGACTCACTATTTTTTTGAAATTTTATGTTACTGTTTCCACCGTAAACTGGTCCATATTTTTAATAAACATAAAGATTTAAAAAAATCATTACAACATTTGCACGATAACATATTATATTGGTATTTTGTCAGGAAATCTATTATTTTATACAAAAAAATAATTACGTACTTCAAAAATTTTAAAAAATAAATAAATAAAGCTTACAATTTTGACCAATTTTAATTTGAAGTTCAGATACCAATTGTCATCAATAATTATAAAAAATATTGTTCTTGCTTTTTATTTCTATTATTTTACATAATAGATATTATAAAATATAAAAATTTTGTATTAATATCAAATTTTTATTTTAATGTAAAAATTGCGTGAGACTAAAACAATAATAATCACGCGCGTGTTTGAAATTATAAAATTCAAAAATCTACAATTAGGTTTTCAAATTGAAACATCTTTATTTACTAATTTCTAAAATAACAATTGTAACAATTGTAACTTGAAAATAATTAAAGAAGTTTTAAGTCTAATTGCTAAAAATTGAATTAGCTCTTATTGATATGAATTATTTCAATTATGCAGAAGACTTCAAATATTTTATACTCTCCATTATTTTCTATAATTTTATCCCAACTTGAAAGATACATTTGTCATCTAAATTATTAAAAATCAGATTCAATAATTTTTTCAAGGGGAAATTAATTAAAAAGTATCTATAATAAATAACTATAAATAAATAGATAGACTGTATATTTATTTTATTGAATAAATTTAAAGCAAAGAACTGGTATTGCTTGGAATTCTTTTATAATGGATAAGACATTAATTTATTTCAAATGAATTACATTTTCAGTTATAGTAAATGTCAACTGTAATTGCAATAGGGACAATTTAATTCAAGCAAATTATAAATAATATAAGGTAATTATCATCATTAAAAAGCAGGGATTGACTTTATCACCCTATATTAAAATGATTAAAGTTTAATATTAAGTTTACATTATGAGGTTAAATTAACGAAATTAATAATTTTATTTAAACTTGTATAATACTTTATTAAATTATTAATTTTTAAAGGGGTTTTTTATTTATTTTTAATTTTTATCATGAAAAACTAGAATTTACTATTGAAATACGAATTAAAATTGTGAGTCTGAAAAATACAAAATTATCCAATAAAACAATTTTTTAAAAGTCAAAGGTTTTTGAAAAGTTACCCTCCGAAGAAAAGAATCTATCTTTCCGACGGTGTATTAAAAATCTCTACTTTTTCTTGTGCATCGGTAAAACAGAAGTAGGATCCAGTGTTTCCTACTCGTTTGTTTAGAAATATATTTTTGTCTGGTTTTTTTCATTTATGCCCGGGTTCTGAAGCAAATAAGAATCCCAGTGATGTTTTCCAAACATTTTAATGATAATCAGTAAGTGCCTTACTCCTCAGTGTAATATATCCCCAAATTAAATTACGTACTATTATTATTGATACAGATTTCCATATGAAGGCCCGTCCTAACCTATAAACATGGAATTGAAAAATTATATTTTGCATTCATCGGTTGATTTAGTCGATTGTGTGATCGACGAAGTTGCCTTGGAAGGTTTAGATGGAATAACCTTGGAAGGTTTGTGACTTTTATCTAAATTTGATGAATTCTTGAATTCTAAGAAATATTTAGCCTTGCATGCGCCAAAGATTTTTGACATTTCGACAAACGAATTGCACTCGTTTAACTATTACTTATTTGAAGTAATTATTAAAACAACGAAATTTAAATTACATCATACAATTATAAATCTATTTAAAGTTCTTGTTATAAAACATTTTCTTTCAGAATTAAAGGAATTAGATTCATTTTTTTTCTAATTAAAATATAAAGCTTAAAAAATAACATTTTTTCCTATTTAGCCATGTAACATTTTTAACTTTAAATTTAAATTAAATTACCATATTATATGTTATCTTAAGTTTTAAGACATGTTTATACTTTTAAATATATAAATATTAGTTATATCAAAAAACACAGCGGGGAAAAATGACTTTTGGTTTAAAATAACGTACAACCCACAAATATTGGCCGATTGAGACGTACATTTTTTTAAATACTTGTATATTGCATTTTTTATTTTTTAATAAGTAAACATGAAAAAATAGACATTTTTCTATTTAACATTTCCGGTGCTCGTCAAATATTTAAAATTTGTTGCAATTGCGTACGTTTCATGCAGTAATATTAGTTGAAGCTTGTCTATCCTGATATGATAAACAAAACAAAAATTTGATAAATTATTTGTTAAAACTGTGTTTTCTATAATTTTAAATAATTGTACGTTTTTTTAAGTTATATTGGACGAAATTTGTATGGAAGTATATTATAATGGAGATCATTCTTCTTAAGATTATTCTTGTTAATATTATCAACAAATTTAATCAACAAATTTAGGGATTTGTCTACAGAAACATTAGTTTCTTCAATGCCATATTATTTATTTGGAAACTTCGCGATAATTTTAGCAACATTCATAACTACTTGAATTATTTTGTTTTTTTAAAAACAAATTTAATTCACAAATACATTATTCGGGTATTTTTCTATGGAAAAATTCTTCTTTTTCAATTTCAGTTCTTTCAGTTTAGAATTCCATGATAATTTCATCAGAATTCATACATAGATGATATATTGTATGATTATTAAAACACATTTAACAAACAAATGCATTATTTGGGCATTTGTCAACGAAAAAATTTGTTTTTCTCAGTGATAGTCTTTTCAATTTGGAACTCTATGATATTTCAGAAACATTCATAATTATTTGGTAATTGTATGATTTTTTCAATACAAAGTTAATAGACAAATTATTTAATCTTTATTGTCGAAAAAATCCAAAATAATGCATTTGTATATTAAATTTGTCGTAGAAAATCATACAATTTATCAAATAATCATGAATGTTACTGAACTTATCATGGAGTTCGCAATTGAAAGGTCTATCATCGAAAAAAAACTAATTTTTCCGTCGACAGATGTCTGAATAATACATTTGATTATTAAAATTTTCTTTTAAAAAACATCAAGTTTATCAAATGATTATCTGAAGATAAATTTTCTCCAATGTAATTTTGTTTCCATCCAAATTTCTTGCAATACAACTTTAACAAAACGAAAAATTATTGAAAATTATAGAAAACATACTTTCAACAAATAATTTGTTTATTAACAGTTTTTTTTTGTATATTACATAATGATGGAACATCTTCAACAAATATTACTTTATGAAACGTAGGCGATTGCAACAATTTTCCCAATTTTGACGAGCACCAGAAATGTAAAATAGAAAAAATGACTATTTTTCGTCATATTTGTTTATTTATAAACAAAAATTGAAAAACTAAATGAAAACTCAGACTCGACAACTCTTGGAAAATTTGATCAACTTTTTCCAAATTTTTTACCACCAAATCGGTCTCTGAAAAAAAATAGTTTTTCTATGATTTTAAGAATTAAAATAATATTACTAATGATGTAATTTCAATTAAAAAATATTATTTTCTACCTAAATGCGAACTGAATTACCAGAACCCAAGAAGGAAATCCAACTATTTTCAATTGAAAATTAATTCTTTTTGGTTAAAAGGTCTAATATTATATTCTTGGTTGAGAATTCATCTTTTTTGATTAACAAGTATATTATTTGGTTGAAAGTTTTTTTTTATTCGACCATTTTGTTGAGTCACCCTTTTTATTAAAAATTCAACTATTTTGTAGAAAATTGAACTATTTGGTTGAAAATTTTTATTCTTATTGATAACTTTTATTTTTCTGTTGAAAATTCAACTCTTTTATCATTTTGTTTTTCATTCTTGACTGAAAAATATTTTTTAATTGCAAAATCAACTTTTTGATTAAAAAATCAACTTTTTATTGAAAAATCGTCAATTTGGTTGAATTTTTTATCTTTCTTTACTGAAATTTTTTCGATTGAAAAATCAACTGTTTTGTTAGAAATTCGTTTTTTAGGATAAATCAACTATTTTTCATCAAAAATTAAAATATTTTTTCGTCGAAACATATTTGTATTACATATTTTTTAAAGATTTTATCTTGCATAGTTGAAAATGTTATTGATTGGTTAAACATTTAGTTATTTTGTTGAAAAATCAACAATTTTATTAAAAATTTATCCTTTTTGGTCGAAATTCAACTATTTTGTAGGAAATCCGTCTTTTTGGCTTAAAAATTAATTTTTTGGTTGAAAATTTATCATTTTAGTTGAAAATTCATCTCTTTGGTTGAAAATGTAACTATTTTGTTGTGCATTCATCTTTTTAGTTTAGAATTCAACTTGTCATGCAAATCTATAAAATTATCAAATAAATTGTTTAGGAAATATTTAAAATTGATATCAAAAAGAATCTCTTTCAAAGCGTCTTGTTTGCTAATGTCTTGAATTTCTGTCTATAATTCTCAAAAAATTAATCGAAATCTTGTAAAGAAGGAGGAAAATGTTTCAGGGGATTTTTCAATTTTGAAGTGAAAAAAGTGGGACGATCTGCGTTCCCTGTTAAAATAATACTAAACTTTTTTCAGCACTATGGCAGCGTTTAGCCATTCGATTTCACGAAAACCAGCCATTGGCGGATTCGTTCATGGAGCAGGTCTGGTCGATTTGTGCGAATGTCAAAGGATTTTCATTCTTCGAATTAAGGAAAGCAAGAGAAAAACTGATTATTTTCGACCGTTTCGAATTGTTGAATGATGACGAACCAAAGAAAGCAGTAAGCATAGACGAATTTCAATTCTATCAATGACAGCTGTCTTTTCTGCAATTTCGGGGTTGCTACAGGTCAGGGAATCCCAGAAAGTCAGGGAATCTAAAACTGGTCAAGGAAAGTCAGGGAATGTCAGAGAAAACCTGACAGAGTCAGGTAATTTGGATAAACTGAAGCTCAAGCTAATTGTATGATTTTCTTAAAAATTACGTCTTTTTGAGTCGAAAATTCATCTATTTTGACATAAAACTGCAACTTTTTGGGTTAAAAATCATAACTGGTTGAAGAATAATCTGTTTTGGTAGAGGATTCAACTATTTTATTGACAACTCGTCCTTTTTGGTTGAATTGAACTGATTTTGGTTTAAAATTAAAAAAAAAAATTGATTGACATATCAACCCATTACCTTTCTTGTTGAGAGTTCATCTGTTTTAGTTGAAATTTCAACTACTCAGCTGAAAGTTGGACTACTTTGTTAAAAATACGTTTATTTTTGATAATAGATTTAATGCTTTCACGATGATTCATTGTCATAAAAGAGTTTTCGGGTTTCAATCGTGTGGCTGGTTGAACCTGATTGGCCAATCACAGGCATCGTAGAGAGCATATATATATATATGAAAACATAACCTGAAACTTCAGTTTCAGGCAGTTTCAGGTTAGCTCTGAAGAAGTGAACTGCAACGTTCACGAAACATCGGCAAGATTCGTAGTTTTGTACACGATTGAAACCCGAAAAAACTCTTTTATTACATTTATTTTTGTTGAGGATTCATCATTTTAGTTGAAACCCCTTTTTTTTTGTTCAGAATTTAAATAATTTGTTAAAAATTATTATTTTTTGGGTTGAAAATTAATTTTTTTAACTGACAATTTAACTATTCTATATTTCGTTGCAAATTTATTTTCTTTAGTTGAAAATTCAACTATTGGGTTGAAAATTTCTTATTTTGTGGAAAATTCGGCTTTTTCAATAAAATATTAATCTTCTTGGTGACTAATTCATCTTTCTGATTTAAACTTTATTTCGTTGGTTGAAAATTTAACTATTAGATTGGAAATTCTATTAAAAATTCAAGTATATGGTTGAGAATTCATGTATTCTTCAAAAGTTTATCTTTTTTGGTAGAAAAATAATCTCCGTGGTTTAAAACTGATCTTTTGGTTGAAAATGCATTTCCGTGGTTGAGAATTAATTTTTTTAACTAAAAATTTAATTATTCCATTTTTCTCTCAAATTTGTCTTTTTTGATAGAAATTTATTCTTATTGTTTGAAAATAAATTTTTT
Source organism: Amphibolips quercusostensackenii (assembly GCA_032357855.1). Classification (NCBI taxonomy): domain Eukaryota; kingdom Metazoa; phylum Arthropoda; class Insecta; order Hymenoptera; family Cynipidae; genus Amphibolips; species Amphibolips quercusostensackenii. Next base: position 14,778,544 of record JAUELO010000179.1, on the reverse strand, counting down.
TATTGAAAATTTAACTATTCTATTTTAAGTTGAAATTGATATTTTTAATGTGAACATTCAATGGTTTTGATTCAGAATTGATTGGAAAATTCAATTTTATGTTTTAAGCTAAAAATTAATTTCTTTTGTTAAAATTTCAACTTAAATATTCTTTTTTTAGTTGAAAATTCAACTATTTTGTTAATAATTCCTGTATTTTGTAAAAAAATTCATCTTTTCTAGTAAAATATTAAACTTCTTGGTGACTTATTCATCTTTATGAATAAAACTTTGTTTCGTTGGTTGAAAATTTGAGTATTAGATTAAAAATTCCTATAAAAATTCAAATATATGTTTGGAAATGCATTTCTTTGGTTGAGAATTAATTTTTTTTCTACTGAAAATTTAATTACATATTCCATTTTTTTTATACAAAATTTATCTTTTTTGCTACAAATTTAATCTTCTTGGTTGAAAACTAATTTTTTACTTAAAATTTAACTATTCTATTTCAAGTTGAAAATATATCTGTTTTATGGGAAAATTTAATGATTTTGTTGAAATTTCGTGTTTTTGATAGAAAAGTTATCTCATTATTTGATGTTTCACATTTTAAGTTACAAATTAATTTCTTTGGTTGGAAAATTTAACTATTTTGTTGAGTTTTTCTTTAATGTGGCTTCTTTGGTTGAAAAGTCACCTTTTGGGTTGAAAATTCCACTATTTGGTTTAAAATTCATTTTTGTGGTTGAAAACTCATCATTTTAATTGAGAATTAATTTCTTTGGCTGTAAATTTAACTATTTTGATGAAAATTCTTTTTTTAGTTAAAAATAAATTTTTTAAACTGGGAATGTAACTATTCCATTTGCTTGAAAATTTATTTTTTATATTTGGAAATTTTTTTTTTTTTTTTTTTTTTTTTTTTTTGTTAGAAACTTATCTTTTTTGGGTTGAGAATCTTATTATTTTGGTGGAAAATGCGTATTTTCGTGTTAAAAACTCAACTACTTGCAGTAAATTCGTCCTTTTAACTTAAAAATTCAGTAATTTGGATGAGATGGTTTTTCTTAAATTACTGAAAAATCTTTCTTGGTCGAAAACTCAACTCGTTTGTTGAAAATTTCTCGGTTTGATTTAAAAATTAGTCTATTTTATTCGAGGATGTTGAAAATTCGTATTTTTTTGTATAATTTAACTGTGTTTGATCGAAAATTAACCCATTAAAGACTGAATAATAAAAAATTTTACAGCAAGTTTGAGCTCCTAGATTTTGATGAAGCCGCTGTAAATTTTCCTCGAACAAATTTTTTCCATATGTATTAAGTAACGCTC
>JAUELO010000179.1:14758887-14773668 GCA_032357855.1 Amphibolips quercusostensackenii | reverse complement strand
AAAGTTCTTTGAGACTCCGTAAAATCTTCTGAAATATTTGGAATCGCTTGAAATCTTCAAAATCAAGTAAAATTTACCTTAAAACCTCTAAAAATCGGTTAAAATCCTTAAAAATGCGTGAAATATTTCGAAACATTATTAAACCCCTTCGAATTTTTGAAGTTACTTTCAAAATTTATTAAAATCTTTCAAATCCCTGGGAATCTTTCTAAATCTTTTGAAATACCTTTAAGTTTTTTTTAAATTTCTCAAAATATTTCTAAATACCTTAAAATATATTAAAATCCATTCAAATATTTTACAATCTATAGAAATATTTTTAATGTAATGGAAATTCCTTGAAATCCCTTAAAATTCTTTATAATATTCAGAAATCCTTTGAAATTCCGCTAAATCTTTTGAAATCTTACGAAATCTTCTAAAATCCGTGGATATACTTTAGAATATATTAAAATCTCTTAAAATCCTTTGAAATCCCGTGAAATCATCTAAACCCCTTTAAATCTCTTGAAATCCGTTACAATCCCTTCAATTCTTTGAAATCATTACAAATTTTTTGAAATTTTGTGAAATCTTATGAAATCCCCTCAAATCCCTTTAAATCTTCTAAATCCTGTTAAAATCCCCTGACATCCTTTAAAATTTATGAGAATACTTCATTATCTCTAGAAATCCTTTAAAATCGCGTGATTTCTTTTGTAAATTTTTTAAATCTCTTAAAATCCCTTTAAATTAGTGATTCATGTTGATAATTTCCAGACGAACTCGTCGATATTTTCTGAAAACATACTCGAATGAGATTAAAATGTGATGGAGGTTAAGAATCTGTATCTATTTAAATCTTTAAATGTATTAAAATCTCATTAATTTATAGTTAAAATAATGTATATATTTTTGATATATTGAGTAAAAATATAGAATCTTACATAAGAAGGAGGAGAGTCGCAAAAATCCTAAGAATCCTCAAAATAGAGAGAAGGGTGGTCTAAAATTTCAAAAATCATCCGTATGTAATAAATGGACGTTCACCAACAAAGTTTAAATGATGAAACGATCAATACTATAAAGTACAGTTTTTTTGTTGTTGAAAAATTAGACTCATTTCATAACTTTTAATTTTGTGACAAAGCCTAATTCTGATTATATGCCCAAAACTTAATTTTGATATCTTTCGTGCAGTTGAGACGAAATTTCAACTCGTGTGATATAAAAATGAGGAAACTAACCCAATAGGAAAATATTTGATCTTTTATTTCCCGCCAGTACTCTACATTTAAAATCGCTTTATTGAAAAGAAAAAAAAAACAGTAATGCAATTTTGTAGCATTATCATACCTGCTTGATAAAATGTAAGTGATTAGACATGTGGCATCGATAGCAGTTCGATGAGTCGTGCATTATTGTCAATGATATCATAGACACTAAAGCGTACGTTCATGCGAATGTCAACATAAACACTTCAACGATAGGGATACATATCATACATTATTTTATGCTTCTCTCAGCTCGGAATGTTAATCACAACTTAGCGATTGTGCTTTTATAATAGGAAGTAAAAATCGTGCGCATATTTTAAGTAGCAGTAAAATTTGCGATGCTTTTAACTTTTAGCTCTCGAAAAGTTAACACATCGAGATAAGGGTAATTACATGTACATTAGAGTCTACGTCACAGACGTGGAATTTATTTTGTTCATGTGACATAGAACAGATAACGCGAATGCAAATACAACTTATCAGTTTATTGACTGAGCTAGAATGTTGAAATCCTTGGAACTCAAACTGTCTTGCTGCCTAGGAAATTCGATTTCACATTTCGTCCGCAAACGCAACTGTAATAAAGTTGCAGATGGTGAACATGCTAGAATGCTAGATCATAAAACCAAGCTCGGAAATAATTTTACCAGCAACGGAATCTTGAGAAAGTTCTCTTCTTGGACTCTTTTAAGTTGCGCAAATGCTAAATTAAGGATAACAATTTTTCCTTAATTGTAAAAGCTTCTTGGATTTGTATTCATGTATATAGCTGATGCACTTGTTAAAATATTTCTATGTAATATAAAAAAGCATATTTCTTGAGATATTGAGTACAAAAAGAAAACTGTCAGTTACTTCTTACGCGCAGGTAAAAAGCTTAGTTTTTTTTATTAAAATTAACACAGAACTTTTTTCGGCGTAGGTAAAAACTTTGTGAATTCCAAAAAAATTATACGGAGAATAGTTTCTATTAGACGGTAATGAAAACACATCATGACCTAACACAAGGACAGCATTGATGAATCATTTCGATAAATAAAAACCAAATTCTCATTATTTGAATAAAAACGAATAATCAAAGTAGGAAACTATATATTGAGAAACGTGTAATCGATTCTAATTGTTTAATTGAATAAAAATCTTAATCACGTGAATGATTCACTTTAACTATTGATAATAGTGCACGCAGAGTTCATCGTTATTCTCAAGATTGCCTTTTGAATTTCTTAAGTGAATCATCAGCATAAAATGATAACCATATATTTATAAAAATATGCCAATATGTCATTTTATATTTTTGAAGAGTGATTTTAAAAAAATTTTATTAAATATTATATTTTGTAGTTCACTTGGGGCATATAAGAACTGGTAGTATATAATGTCAGGAAAAATATTGAATATTGCTAATTAGTTAGATCACTATGTGTCATAGTATGTGACTCAAGATTATTTTTACATTATTTTTCGTATTTTTTTAAAGTCCTTTATTATTGAGACTTACTTGGTTTATTTGTGTAAATTATATATAATAATCTACCATTCATTCATTCTGTCTCACGACTTTTATTTCTTTCATGTCAATGTATCAGTTTATTAGAATACGTCAGTTTTATATCTTAGAAAATTGGATTCATAATCAAGTTGTCCCCCTTGCATGGAAATGCTTTATCATTGATTTTTAAGTTACTCATTTTGCACTATAGATTTTAAAATGTGAATTTCAAAAAGCTTCATGCACAATTTCAAAATTAATCATTTTTAACGACTCAGCTTCATGATCCTAATTTAAGAATGCTTCAATTTTTAAACGAAGTTTGAAAGTGCTTAATTTTTAATGCTTCAAGTTTAAATTCATGAATTTTAAAAGTTTCCAATTAGAATGCATATAATTGTCAAAGTTTTTAGAACAGTGAAACTTTAAAGGCTCACAATATTTAAAATTCGGCAATGTTGAACGGTGAAAATGACAGTGATTTTTTTAAAACAGAAATCACATTTTTTAGTAAAAAAAATGTATTCAATCGCTCAAAAAACAAACTCTTATGTATATCGTTTTTACTAAGTTCAAGAGTTTATTTTTGAACAAAATTGATAAAAAAATTCCTTACAGAGGAAAAGGGATCTAACTATAATATTTCTGCTCAGATCTCTTTTCCGCGGTGCATATCATGTTTGCGCGTTTGGAAAATTAAAAACCATTTTTTATTTGCCTTTGTTCCTGCATATTATTTTAATTTTCCTGAATCCCTTTTTGTCTTACGTGTTTTTACTTTAGAACTCAGTGACATTAATTTTAATTTTTTGTTTTTCATGATACTTAAATCCGTTGCTGACAATGAGATAACAGTTTATGATTAAACTTCTATTTTTGTTTACCAGAGGGTTTTCTGATTTACTTTATTTTTTAACTTAATACAATTATTGTATTTTCACGTAGTTAAACTTATTAAAAATTTTCTGCTCAAATTTACGTAGTTTGTATTGTATTCGACAGTATTTTAGGGTGTTAACCTCTCATATCAATGGACATTTAAAAAAATAGATCCCTATCTAATAGTCATAGTACCTTCTAATAAATTTATAGATCAATTAGACATTATTAATATGCTTTTATTGCAGAATTTAGTAGATGCCATGTAATAGGCCCTTTTCGCGTATTCAGTTACATTTTGACCAAAAGACTACTTAAGCCCCTCTTTGACAATCGGCTTTAATTAGAAAGCATATAATTTCCAAAGTTTTTAGAATAATTATACTTTTAAGGTTCACAATATTTTTAATTCTTCAATTTTTAACGCTAAAAATGACAGTAATTTTTTTACACAAATTACGTTTTTTAGTAAAAGCTTTATAAATTTTAGAATTCCATTTAAAAATCATAGTTTTGAGTGACTTAGATATTTAAAATATTTGGTTTCAAATTTCTTAATTTATGGAGGTTTTCAATTTCGAATTCAATAATATTGTAGAGAAATGTAACTTGCTATTTGGCTGAAAGGATGATGTGTCGGCCCACCAAAATTGTTATTTTATTTTAACATCCTGACAATGCCAAAACAAAATGCAAGTTATTTTCTTTTTGTCTTTCTTTTTTCAACATCTACGGCATTTGTTTTGGTAGAAAAAATCTCACAACAATATATTGTTGTATTTTCAACATCGTTATGGGAAATCGACTACAATATTTTGCTCCAAAATCTTATAATAGATTAATTCATTAAGATGTAACACGGCTATACATAGTTTGACTGAAGAGGCCCTTCGTCGAAGGGCGAAACGTCGAAGTTGAAGTTTTAACAATATATAAAATAAATTTGACCAGTATACCGACAAAGAATAACATCCTTTATTTAATTTTATCACCTGGTCGACATCTAACAACATCATCTAATCAGACGACTTAAGTTCAAAATGAGTGTAAACTAATAACATGTCGCACTTAAAAATAATATAAGTTGATAAGTTCAACATTTTAGAAAGAAATGTTTTAGACGTGGATCAGTCCTTTCATTGGAAGTTTATTTATTTTTAAATATATGTAGAAATCCCGGGTTTAAAAATACTTCCGAAAGTTATCGTATTTAAAGTTAGTTTATTAACTCTATTGGAATTAGTGAAGTAGGAGTTAATTTTCAAAGATTTACTTTATCTTTGCAAATACTTCAAATTAAAGTTTAATTAGTTTGATTTCATGTGATTATTCTTCTTTAATAATATTTTTCTCTTCCCCTAAAAGTCTTTCATTTTTCTGAAATGAAACTGTCGGTGTGAGGTTTTGATTTTTTTTTTGTCAAATTAACCTGAAAAAAACTGGAAAATATCTGGAATTTGGAAATCAGAATTCTATATAAACCCAGGCATAAGAAATTGAATTAATTAATTAGTTTCGAATATACGCAATAAAATATTTTAGAAATTCAAAATACCTCCACAGAATGCAAAATTATCAATATAATTTTATGAAATTACTTTACAATACTGTCTTGCTTTATTTTTGTATGCCTTGTAATGCAAAAATCCTAATTATTGTCTTGAAGTATTTATTGTTTTTGATGATAATGATATTTTACATTTTATAAGATTAAGATTTTGAAAATCCATAGGATTTTATGCTAGGAAGAAGATAATTTATTTATATAAATTTAAATTTCTTATTTAAAAAAATTGTGTGCCGCAATTTTGATATTTTTCAAAATTTATGTTACTATTTGCTAAATTTCCTGATTTTTGCAGACTTGGACATATCGAAACAAAAATTAAACTTCCCCTTCCTGAAACAAGCAAATCGCTTCGTCGAAGAATCTCGACAAGGTGGTTTAAGTCAAACAGAACTCGGAGCCAAACTAGGAATGACAAAACTGCACACGAGAACGATTCTGCGGAATCTCGCGAAAACGAAAATAGTCGCTACATACATGAACGATGTAGGAAAACAGAGAGTCACGAAATATATATCCAAGAAATTCGAGCATTCAAGTGAAATGAGCAAGCAACTAGAGCATGAAATGGATAAAATGAAGGAGTTCAATCGAACCTCCCAGGAAGAACAGAATGAAATTTTGCCACCGAATTTACCTATTGAAGTTCCGATTGAAGTCGTGTATCCTATGCATGAAGAAGTTATGGTTACCAAAGAATTACAGAATGAGGAAGAAGTTCGAAAAGATGAGAGGCTGTTTCCAAGTGTGAACAGGATTCTTAAGAAGTATAAGGCCCTGAAATCTCGATCTCGTTTTAAATATACGGCTTTGAATCTTTCTCAGTTACACGCGACAGCCTTTTGGCATCCGAGTCAAGATCAAGCTGAAATCGAGCAGAATCCAACGATTCAGAATATTCCGATTGAGAAGACTTCGATCAAGGATGTGAAGGTCAAACTCGTTTGCTCGAAGCCACAAAGTATTTCGAAGGCGAAGACTGTCACTGGGTTTTTGGAGAATTTGAAGAACAGTGAAAAGAAAAATGTCACGTATAGATTGTTGAAGAGAGCTAATTTGGTCATCGAGGCGGTAAAGCATAGCAAAGTTATTGATGATGCTTCCAAGCTGTTGAAGGTAAAATTTGCATTTAAATCGAGCGTGCTTAACTTAGATTTAACGTTCCGCCTTGGAGTTCACCACCCGACTTACCAGATTTCAAGGTTTCAAAAGATTTCAAAGATTACAAAGATTGCAAAAAATTTCAAAAGATTAAATAGATTTCAAAAAGCTTTCAAAATATTCCGCAGAGATTTCAAAAAGTGTCCAACGATTTCAAAAGATCCTTATGATTTCACAAGGTTTCAATAATTTCAAAATATTTCAGAAAGTTTAAAATTTCGGAGATTGAAATTTTTTTAGAAAGATTTGAAAAGATTTCAATTATTTTACCAAGATTTTAAAGATTTCACGAATGCTTGTACACCAGATTTCAAGAATCAGTGTAGACGTGGGTAAGTGAAAACCTGGAAATCAGGGAAAAGTCAGGGAATTTTATTGGTCAGGAAAAGCCAGGGATTTTGAAGAAAATTGGAAATTATTTTATTCCGTTGATAACCGTATTTTTTGGTTGAAAATTGAATTATTTGGTTGAAGGTTCAACCACTTTATTAAAAAATAATTTTTTGTTAAAGATTCATTATTTTAGTTGAAAATTTATTTTTCTGGTTGAAAGTTGATCTATTTTGTTGAAAATTTAACTACTTGGGTAAAAGTTGGACTAAATTGTTAACAATTTTTTTTTTTGTGAAGGTACATCTCTTTGGTCGAAAATTTAACTATTTTTTCTGGATTAAAATTAATTTTTTAACTGAAAATGTGAATTTTCCATTTTTTGTTGAAAATTAACTTTTTTGTTGAAAAGTAATTTTTTCGGATTGAAAATTCAACTGTTGTACTGAAAATTCGTCTTTTGGCTTGAAAGTTCAACAATTTGGATGAAGTTTTTTTTCTTTCTCGACTGAAAAATCGTTATTTGTTGATAGTTTGATTTTTGGTTGGAAAATTCATCATTTTAGTTACAAATTTATCGCTGGTTGAAAATTTGACTATTTTGTCGAAAATCCTTTTTTCTTTTACGTTGAAAATTAATTTTTTTGCTGAAAATGTAATTCTTTCATTTTTTTGTTCAAAATTTATCTTTTTTAGTTGAAAATTCGTATTTTGTATAGAAAAACTGATATTCTTGGTTTGACATTTCCTATTTTACGGTTAAAAATTCTGCTGCTTGTTTAAAAATGAACTTTTTTATTGAAGAGAATATTTTTTACAAAAAAAATGGATTTTCGACTAATTAAGAACAATTTTCAACCTAAAAAAGAAAAGAATTTTCAACAGAATAGTCAAATTTTTGACTAGTGATAAATTTTCATCTAAAATTACGAATTTTACAACCAATCGGACGAATTTTCAACAAATAAAGATTTTTCAGTCAATAAAGATACAAATGTTCATTAAAATTGTCGAACTTTCAAGTCAGAAAACGAATTTTCTGTACAACAGTTGAATTTTCATCCCGAAAATATTATTTTCAACAAAAGCATTAATTTTCAACGAAAGCATTAATTTTCAACCAAAAGTTGCATTATTAACTAAAATTATGAATTTTCTAACCAAACAGTTGCATTTTTAATCAAAAAGATAAAATGTCAAACCTTTTTTTTTTCTCTACCAAAAAAGACGAATTTTCAACTAAAAAGGATCAATTTTTAAACATTTATCTTTTTCAATTAAAAATTTAACTGTTTGTTTGTCAATTTAATCATTTATTTGAAAATTCATGTATTTTGTTGAGAATTTGTCTTTTTGGTAGAAAATTCGACTTTTTGGTTTTAAAATTCATCTCCTTGGTTTATAATTCATCTGTTTTGGTAAAAATTTCATCTTTTTTGGATGAAATATCAGCTGTTATATTTTTCATTGAGAATTAATCTTTATAGTTTGAAAATTCCACTACAAATTTGGTTAGAAACTCAACTCTTTTGTTGAAAATTTAATTCTTTTGTTGAAGATTCAACTCTTTGGTAGGAGATTTTACTATTTCGTTGAAAACTAACTATTTGGTTCAAAATTAATCTTCTTAGGTAGCAAGTTTGAGTATTTGTTTAAAGATTCAACTATTTTGTTAAAGATACATCTTTTTTGCTCGAAACTTCAACTATTTTGTTAAAAACTGGTCCTTTTTGATTGAAAATTCATTTCTTTAAATAAGAAATGTTTTAAGATTAAAATTATAGTCTTTGAATATTAATGGTCTGGGAAAATGAAAAATTGGTCATGAAAAAATCAGGGAAAAGTCGGGCAATTGAGAAAATAAAGCTTTTCGGCCACCCTGAGAATGATCAAACCCTCGCAGACCACTAATTTTCAGCACATAAATAATTATTAAAATGATTTGGTTACAGCTGATAAAAGCAGAAGAAGATAAGGAAGGTTATGACGTCCGGATTGATAAAAAGTCATTGGCAAGATTGTTGCAAAGATTAGCCAAAGATAATCTCGTCAAGTACATAAAGCTGACTCTGAGTGATGGCGAGAGGCAGAAGGTAGTAACCTATATCTGCGATCCAACGATCGAGAAGAATCATTCTTTAATTGAATCTGCTGTTGAACAAGCAAAAATTAAGTTTTGCTTGCTTAGGGCGCCAAATCTCAGAGTTACAAAGAAAGGATCTCAACACGACATAAAGCGAAAACGAGGAACATTTAGTGTCGTCAACACTCGGGAAACGAGCAGCTTAGATCTCGATGTTGTTCTTGATCCTGTTCGTATTTCTTTCACAATTTTCAAAGTATCCCTTTATTATGTAATTATATTCATAATTTTTCTCATTTTGATTACAGAGAATAGGAAAGAAGTATGGATACAATCCGAAATTTCTGAGAATGAAGTCCCTTCACATTCTGCTTTTTTATTTGATCTATGAACATCCAGGACGTCTCAGCATTTCCAAGCGAGAACAAATAGAAAAATTAAGAAGCGAGGGTGTTTCTATCGACGATGAACTCGAAGCTGAAATGTCCGAAATGTACACTAACAATATCGACTGGAAAATGTTCATCCCACCTCTCCCGAAACATCCAGGATGGACAGACGGTTGGGCTCTGATGACTGATGTTCTCCTTCGTCTTCCACTTTCCATTTTCACAAAAATCTACAATATTCCATACGTTGTACCTGAAATTGAAGCCTATTTGGATCACCCAATCAAAAGACACTTTTTAGTCAAAGACGTCTCCGCAAATATTCGGCATATGCTTCTTAAATCTCGCAAGTACATCTTTTCCATTCACGAAACCATAACTCGACTTTGCTATCTAGGTCTCGTTCAGTTTGGTCCTCAGAAACTCAAGGAAAAAGATCAGGTCTTCCTATTCCTCAACCGAAGAAGCCAACTCTTGGATACAACCTCTTCCTCCATTGGATACCACAAAATCGAAGACAAAACCTATCCCGTGATGAAATATGAGTTCCAAACTCTGCCTGATGTAGAGAAATACTGGTACGACATGTGGGAAATTTGTATTGATACCTGTCTAGGAGGAAGACTAGCTGTTCAAGGTAAAGATATTCTTCTGGAAGATCTTCCGAGGAAGACTTCGATGATACAGGCAGCAAGACCCAGACCTCCAGAAGAAGTTTTAGCGAAAGACAATGGTGAAGTTCCTGGTGACCGCCAAGGTGCAGCAGGAATAGATTCCGCTTTTTTCGCTCATCTGAAAAGAAACTGGACCTGGGGAAGTTCGAATTACACTTACCATCATTATAAAATCGCTTCGAGTCGAAATAGAATCGAGGGTATCGGAAGTGCAACATTGGAGGAAGTTATCGAAAAGAGTGCACAGCAACACGCGAATCAGAAAGAAAGTCCGAAGGACGCAAAGGCTAAGAAGGCTCCAAAAACAAAAGCGAAGCCAAAAACACCCGCTAAGCCGAAAACGCCAGTTAAAGCTGCACCAGTTAAAACTGTTCCAAGAACTCAACCGAGGAAGAAGGCTTATGTTCGAAGAGTTTTGCCACGGAAACAAACAGGCAGAAGTCGTGTCAAGTACGATGAAGTCGATTATCGAGCCTTGCAGCGAATGGACAAACTTCGAGTTGACTGGGAGCCCCATGAAGATAATATTCTTCTCATGTGCAAGGTCGCGATGATGTATCTTTTCCCTAATCCTAGAAAGCAATTCGTAACCTTCATGGCCGTTAGGGATGCTTTGAGATCATACTCAACATCTTCTCAGAATAAAACGTCTCGCGCTTGCCAAAGGAGACTTCTGTACATGTTGAAGCAACCACAAACTATCAGTAGTGTGATGCTGGGAATTGAGGAAATAAAACAAAATTACTTTGTGAACAAACGCTTTGGTGGTTTGGTCGATCGCATTAAGGGCGAGTGTCATAATCCTATTGAATACGAAGAAAAAGTGGCGAAGGTCTTCAAAGAATTGGTAGCTTACATCGCGAAGAAGTACTACAGTATTTCCAACATGGAACCCAGAGATCCGATCATCATACCACACACAGTGCAGGAATTTAACCTCTTGTATGAACTGAAACATCCTTCAAAGACACTCAGGCATAGAGGATTCACAGCTGATGTTCAGAATATAAGTGACATCCACTCTGCGATGATCAACTCTGTAATTCACAGTTCGATGTGTTCTGGCAAAGATAGAAGAACCTGGGCTTATCAACTTTTCAAAGTGTACCAACAGTACCCTGAGGCTCTTCTGAGGGCTGCGATGTTCAAAATTAGAGCTGATCAGATGGTATCAGTCAGGAAAACTTCCACTACCACCTTCCACAAGTATGGAAACTGCATGCCGATGAGTAGTTCGCAGTACCAGTTGAGTCTGAGTTACTTTTATAAATTCCAGACCAAGTGGCCTTATAGTGTCTTCTCCGAGTCTTATAATCTTCTACGGAGGCTGATCCAGTGGCATTCTGAGAACCAGTCTCCGGATTGTAATTACGCTGTGCCTCGAGGAATCAAGGGTACGGAAGTTTTACCTATCACTGGAGGAATCGTTGCCGGTATTCACGATTTCTTTGCAAAGAATCAACTGGACTTTGATATCGAGATGCCTGATCAGATTATCATGCTGGATCCTAGGCTGCAAGAAAAGGATGAGCAGTATCTCAAAATCGCGAAGAGGTACCAGTCTTTGCTGATGAACTACGCATATGCTAACGAGTCCGCAATACATAGATGTGGTGCTGATTTTGATGTCGAAACCCAGAGGCGACTTGATCTGGAATCCATGGATGGGGAAGTGGGAGATGAAGTCAATGAAGAGGATAAAGGAGGGAAGGATGCAAATCAAGAAGGAAAGCAAAGGAGAGAAAAAAGTAAGAAGCAAGATGCTTCTGCGAATTACACAATCGACAATGTAAACTCAGTATTTTTGGAAGAACCGCAGATAAACTGGAATCAGAATGAGGGGCCAAGATGCGTAGAAATCGAAAGAGTGGATATCCGCAATCTTAAAAGATGTTTGGATAGCGAAGATGAAGATTCTGATCCAGTTGATAAAAGACCAAGTCTAGAAACTGAAGATAACGTTTCAGTTTCTGTTTCTAAACGAGCAAGGCTCGAAACTGAAGATGAGCCTGAACAAATGAACAAAACAGTTGGGGAAAAACCTAAAGGATGTAGAACAGCAAAACAATACTATGCTTACAATTTGAAGAAGATGCAACATCTTTTAAGAACTATTAGAGAACCAAGTCGCTCTCTTCAGCGAGCTTTGGCATTGCAACAACAGCATTTCGAAGCTGATTTACAATCTGCTGGTGGAAGTTCGAACGAAAGCCGGAGATACGATGAGATTGAGAGAGAAAATGAGGTTGAGAGAGAAAATGAGATTGAGAGAGAAAATGAGATTGAGATAGCAAATGAGAGTGAAAGAGAAAACGAGATGATTAGAGCGATTTTGGATGAAGATCCTCTCCAGGTTGATTATGAGGCTGACGAACAAAATGTTTCGTGTCGAACGAGAGCTGCGATTGATGAAAATGATCTGAATGATGCAAAATATACGAGACTGGGAATGCTGAGGATGAGAGAAGAATTTAATGACATCACTGTTGCCGATAGTCATCATGCTCATGATTTCTTCGTCGTGAATTCTTTCAACATCTTCTACTCGCTGAAGCTAGCAGAGGTTGAAGGTCCTAGGGAGCTTGCAGTTCATCAAGAATACGAAGTTCCTGCTGAGATAATACCTTTGAATACAAAAGCTGTAAGTAATCTGATCAGCAAAATCAAAACTTACGCTGTCTTTCCGAAAAATCACATTTCCTATGAAGAGTTCCAACAACTAGTGTCTTTAAACTCAGACATAGAGTGGAAGCTGATTAACAGAATCTGCAGGTTTATAAAAGAACGGAAGGAGTTAGGAGCGACTTTGCAAGAAATATCGGTGAGTAGAAATAGTTGATACAACATTTTTAGTTGTTATATTTCTCAAAATATTCCCTGCATCAAAGCTAAATTAATTCTAATCTATCCTTTCTGCATTTTAATATTTCAGGAAACATTCCATAAGTTAGGTGAAACACTTTGCGAAGTTCTCTCGATGTTGTCAGAATTTCGTCAAATCATACGATCTGGTATAACAGTTGTTCGCTTCATTCACAACCAGTACATCGATCCTTGGTTAATTCATTCCTACAAAATTCTTCGCCTCGAGCAAGAAGCTCAACCCTTGGTACCAAAAGGATCTGCCTACGTTTTAGATGACGATCCAAAAACGACAAAGCAAAAATCTCCCAGAAAGTCAAATCCAAAATCTCCAAAACCTGTCGAAATTTGGGAGTCAGATCCAAACGAGGTTACAATGGAGAAAACTAACGCTGAAGGTTTAGACGAACCTAGCAGATTGAGCACTTCGGAAGGTGGTGATCCTTCGGAAAGTCAGCCAAGACGAAGTTCGAGAAAGAAAACTGTTTTACTCAAACAATATGATGTTTTTAGAGCTGCGCAAATGCTGGATTTAGAGTAAGTTTATTCAAATTCAATCGACGGATCGATCGCTCTTTAAATCTGGTGTATAAATCTTCGTGAAATCATTGAAATATTTTTATATCTTTGAATTTTTTTAATTGTTTGGAATCTTTTGAATATTTTGATACAGTTTGAATAGTTCTGGAATCTTTGTGAAATCATACAAAAAACTTTTGAAATATTTTGATATCTTTTAAATCTTGCTGCGACTTGGAAATCTGTGAAATATGTAGTTTGAATCTTTTGAAATCTTTGGATATATTCTGAAATCTTTGTGAAGTCATTGAAATATTTTAATACCTTCGATTTTTTTTTTAATAGCTTGAAATCTTTTTTTTTTAATACATATTTTGATTTCTATTAGAATCTTAGTGAGATCACAAAAAACTTTTGAAATATTTGGATATTTTTTAAATATTGGTTAATCTTTGGATGTATTTGAAATATTTTGACATCTTTGAAATTTTTATGAAATCATTGAAATCTTTTTGAAATCACTTAAATCTTACAGAAACTTAATCTTCTTGTCCCGTTAATAAACTAAATCAAATATTTGTGAAAACATTGACATATTTTGATATCTTTGGAATGATTTCAAATCGTTTGGAATCTTTAAAGTATTTTGAATTCTTTTGGAATCTCTGTTAAGTCGTAAAAAACTTTTGAAATATTTTGATGTCTTTTAAATGTTTATGAAATCATTAAAATATTTTAACAGTTTTCATTGAATACTGTTTAATATCATTTAAAATCATTGAAATATTTTGATATCTTTGGAATTTTTTCATCATTTCGAATCTTTTAAATATTTTCATATATTCTGAATTCTTTTGGAATCTTTGTTAAATAATTAAAAGTTTAAAAATATTTTGATATTGAAATATTGGTGAATCCTTGGAAATCTTCGAAATGTTTAGATTATCTTTGAAATGTTAACGAAATCACTGAAATCTTTGTGGAATCATATGAATCTTTGGAAATCTTTGGATATAC
This sequence comes from Amphibolips quercusostensackenii, assembly GCA_032357855.1. NCBI lineage: Eukaryota > Metazoa > Arthropoda > Insecta > Hymenoptera > Cynipidae > Amphibolips > Amphibolips quercusostensackenii. Next base: position 14,759,439 of record JAUELO010000179.1, on the reverse strand, counting down.
AGTCGCCTCTATTTACCTTGCCGCGGTTGGGACGGCAGGGGAGTAATTTTCGTGGAAACGATGTTCCCTAAGGTGATCCAAAATCATACCTGTTGAATTTGTTCTTATTAGAGGGTATGCCACCCCCTCATTTTGTGAGGTACCCGGAAAAAAATTCTCTCCAAGTTTGAACCAAATCGGTAAATATTAAGACGTACTGCAAGGGCCCTGAAAATCTCATAAAATTAACTTGGGGAAATTTTGGTTTTCGGAAAAATGGGATTCAGGTTTCTGGATTTAAACTTAGCTTGCGGGAAATATTAAGAATTTGTTAGGGAGTCTCCATGTAATCATTTCCACTAAATTACTTTAAATTTTGATGCCCCCCCCCCCCCTTGTGGAGACCCAAAGATGCCCCAAAAAACGGAAATTTACAATTTTGCCTAAAGTTGATATATAAATGCTCTGTTTTTCCCTTTTTTGTTATAAATTATTTTTACTTGTCGAGTGAAATGTTTTTAAGTATTTTTTAACTGATTAACAATTGAACCGCCGCATCGTAGAATGGGATAC
>JAUELO010000179.1:14552422-14565687 GCA_032357855.1 Amphibolips quercusostensackenii | reverse complement strand
TCCTTTTTCTAAACTATAAAAGAGAAAAGTTTCAAATTCTGGCAATTTTTTATTTGCAAAAAGAACAAAATTTTTTATTCAAACAAATTCTGATTTGGAACAAGGAATTCTCAAACTCTGACAAATTTTGGCTTGGAACAGCAGTTTCTTTGTAAATGACCTTTTTATGAATAATTTTCTTAAATTTCACATTCTGTGTCAAAAATTACCTGTTCCAAGATGAAATTGTAATTATTTACGAAATTCTCTGTTCCAAAGTCAAAAAGATAATTCTTTAAGGGCATTTTTTTATACTTAATTTCTTTATTCTCCGTCGAAACTGAGGATTGTAATTCTTTTAGAAAACGTTATATATTATGAATAAATAATAATAAAATAAATGTATAAACTATGAATAAATATTATAAATCTTTTTAAAAATGCAGCGTCTCAAAGTTGAAATTTTAATTCTAACTTCAAATTTTGGAAAAATTGTAATTAGTGAAAAAAATTGTTAATTCAAAATAATTCTGATTTATAACAAGGAATTTCCAAAATCTGACCGATTCTAACATGGAACAAGGATTTTTTGTGCAAATAACCTTTTTATAAATAAGAATAAAAATTGTTTTCCAAAATTACATATTCCATGTCAAAAATTACCTGTTCCAAGACAAAATTATTCTTTACGGAAACTCTCTATCTCACAGTCGAAATTTTAATTTTTTGAAATCCCCTGCTCCAGAGAGAAAATTATCATGCTTTACAGAAACACCTTGTTCTTAATATTTGTTCCAATATTGTTCTAACTTGTTTTAATATTTATTTACAACATTTTCTAGCATAATTCCAACTCAGAAACAGAGTCATAAAATAAATTAAACCATTTTTAATTTTCATATGAACTTGGAATAGGATTTTTTATTGTAAATTCATTTTTTACAAATCAGAATGAAAATTATTTAAAAAATTTACCGTTACATGTCAAAAAATACCTGTTCCCAGTCAGGGCATTGTAATTATTTACGTTAGTTTTCTAAATATTTAATTTATTTATTCCCTTCCACATCACAGAATTATGAATGTTTTAGAAAACTCTCTGTATGAAAGTCGAGATTTTAATTCCTACTGAAATTTTCTTTTCTAAAGAGAAAATTAACATTGTTCATACAAATTACTTGTTCTAAGTTAGAATTCTGAAAAAAAATATGAGTAACGTCGTACAAATGACGATTTTGAAGCGTGACATCTTGAGTATGCATATGTTAATGAGATACAGTAAACGAATGTCCAAAAGACATAAAAAGATATTCTATGAAAATTCTCAGTCGTTTCCCGGATTTTTACCTGCGAACAAAATTTCCAATTTTTCCGAACGGGTAGCAGCCTGTAATCAATAGATTACATAAATAAAAAATGAAGAATACCTATAGCGTGTCAATTTGACAATGTTTGTAAAATTGAATGTAAAAATATCTTAAGAATCTATTGTTATTTAAATTTCTAAGGTTATTTATTTACGTAACTTTGGTGCATTTGGTGTTTTGCGAACCTCAGTGTCAGCAAAAATTTTTAAGATAATTAAAGGTTATATAACATCATTCAGGGCACAAATTTCATATTTCTACACTAAATTTTGGATTCATTTCCGATTTTATCGTGTAAAACAATTAAAAAACCCGTGACTTATATTTGGAATTTAGTACTTGATTCAAAAGTTTTTCCATTTAAAAGCATTAGAAACATTTGCAAATCAGGTGTTAAATCCCAAATTTAAGAACGGTTTTCCTTGTTTTGCACGTCAGTATACATTTTCGGTAATGCATCAAAAATAGGAATTCAGTATTAACACAGAAAAAATCATTTTTATAAAATAATTAAAAGCATTTTACACCTGAATTATTGCATATTCAGATTATGAGATACTGTTGAAGAACAACAAAAAATTATTATTCACCGGACCGTTCAAAATAAAAACATAATACTTCAGCAATGTACAACGTATACAATCAGTCCAATGTTCTTGAACCTTGCCTGTAACGCACGACACGATATCGGGATGCCGGTACAAATTGAGGTTATGAAATGCTGTCAACCATCAAACTTTAATGATTTCGTCAAAATGAAGGCACGAACGTCACAATTTATATTATTTTTCTATTATTTACCTTTTTCTAAATTAAATTCAACTCGAAGCAGCGTATAATCCAAAGGCACACATATTCACAAACAATTCACACGAAAAAAAAACACTCCCGGTTAAAAACAAACACTTCCGATTAAAAACGACTTAATCACGAAGCATTTCTTATATAAAACAGTGAAAATCCGATTCAAAACAACTATCTTTGATGAAAAAACGCAGCAAGAAAAAAGACGCATCAAACTATACATTCCGCCATTTACGCGCTCAAGGAGGAACTGGCAACACATTATTCGAAAATTTCGATATTTATCGCTATTGCGAGATTCGATAAATCTCTAGGCTAACTTCAGTACATACTTTAAAAAAGTGTTTCTTTCGTCAATTTTCTTTGTTTATTGTTATATTTAAACCATTTATTGTATATAATGAAATTCAACGCAATATTTACGATCGAAATATTTCTCATTGTTAAGAAATTTTTGTTTTAATTATATGAAAAAAAAAAGTTAGTGCGCATGCACAGTAACTTGCGATTATCGAACTTTTTGTGTCTGGTCGGATTGGTGTACAATATCATGCTGATTTACAAAATTTGACAATATTTATTAATTAACTAAATTTAATACTTAAAGCAATGGCTGACGAAGATGTGAATGGTGATTCTGACGAAGTTCAGCAAGAGAAATCACAAAAGAAAATTGCTAAATATGATAGCGGAGCTGCAGATTTGGAAAGGGTAACGGACTATGCAGAGGAGAAGGAAATTTCATCTTCCGAAGGTTTTTCCTGTGTAAGTTCAATTAATCATTATGAAAAGTTTTTTTTCAATCAAATACTATAATCGTTTAATACTGGAATGTTTTTAATTTTACCAGGGATTTGTTTTTCTGGTTTAAAGATTCAATGTCAACATAACCTTAAAATAATGTGCTTAACCTCTCTTTCCTGGCTTTTATCACGTTTTAATGTTTTCTTATTGATATTCCATCCTTTGTCGGTATGCCTTTTTTTTGCTATAATATAATTTATTTTATAAAAATTATTTTGTATTTTGGTTAACATTTTTGTATATAATGGATAAATTGGTTCATTTTCGGAGCGTTGTGAAGTTTCCTATCATTATTTAACTATATATGTAGATCTTTTATTTGCCAGTTCTTAACATTTTATTTTAAAAATTTTTACCAATTTAATCGAAACCCAATTTCAATTTTCACATGGAAATTTGTTAAAATAATCTAATTTTGCTGTCCATGCGTCCATTTCACACAGTTTTTCCAAAATTGGTCAAGTTTTGCTATCGGTTTGCTTATTTTCCACCTTTCTCTTTCTCCTTTTCCAGTCAAAGTATTGATTTGAACCCCCCTGAAATCGAATGAATAAATTCATCGGATCGTTTCAATTTTTTCAGAAATCTACCTGAAATCTTTGTGATATAATTGAAGTCTTTGTGAAATCTTTTAAATCTATCCGAAATCTTTGCGAAATATTTGAAACCTTGTAAAATCTTTGAAGCCTTTGGGAAATCATTGTAATCTTTCTGAAATACTTGGAAATATTTGCGTAATATTTGCGAAATATTTGGTAATATTTGTGAAATTATTGAAATCTTTGGGAAATCATTGAAATCTTTGTGAAATCTTTGAAATTTATCTAAAATATTTGCGAAATATTTAAAATCTTTGTAAACCTTCGCGAAATATTTGAAATATTTTTAAAACATTTAATAATATTTGTGAAATATTGAATATCTGTGAATTTATTGAAATCTTCGTGCACTCTTTGAAATCTATCTGAAATTTTTGTGAAATAACTGAAATCGCTGTGAAACCTTTAAAATTTATTTGAAATCTGCGAAATATTGGATAATTTTGTGAAATATGCGATATTTGTGAAATTATTGAAATCTTCGGGAAATCATTGAAATGTTTGCGAAATATTTGAAATCTCTGAAATCCTTAGAAATTATTTAAATCTTTGTGAAATCTTTCTAATATCTTTGGAAATCTTTGCGAAATATTTGAAATATTTGGTAATATTTGTGAAATTGTTGAAATCATTGCAGTCTTTGTGAAATGTTTTAGAGATATCCGAAATCTTTACAAAATATTTAAAAACTTGTAAAATCTTTGAAATCATTGGGAAATCATTGTAATCTTTCTGAAAAATTTGAAAATATTTGCGAAATATTTTTAATATTTTTGAAATGTATAGTAATATTTGTGAAATTATTGAAATCTTTGTGCAATCTTTGAAATTTATCTAAAATCTTTGCGAAGTATTTTTAATCGTTATGTAACCTTTGTAAATCTAAGCGAAATATTTTAACTATTTGTGAAATATTAGATAATATTTGTGAAATTATTGAAATCTTTGTGCAATCTTTGAAATCTATCTGAAATTTTTATGAAATAATTGAAATCTTTGTGAAATATTTTTAATCTATATTCGAAATCTGTGTGAAGTCTTTCTGATATTTTTGGAAACCTTTGCGAAATATTTGCAATGTTTTTGAAATATTTGATAATATTTGAGAATTTGTGTAATCTTTGGAAAATCATTTAAGTCTACGTGAAATTTTTTAAATCTCTCCTAAATCTGTGTTAAATATTAAAAATCTTTGTGAATCTTTGTACAGTATTTGAAATCTACCTGAAATCTTTACGAAATTTTCTTAATCATTGTGAAATCGTTCTGATGTATTTGGAAATCTGTGCGACATATTTGGTAATATTTGTGAAATCTGGAAAATCATTGAAATCTTTGTGAAATCTTTGGCTATATGAATTTTACACCTGTATTGATTATTATTATTCATTATTTACTATTCATTGTTTATTTATACATTTATTATTTATGTACAATTTTTACATAGCGTGATATTATTATACTGCGTAAAAATGGTGTTATATAATATTATAAGTCTATGCCCCTGACCCCACGTAGAAAAAAAGGGTCCGTCGCTTCTGGTGAAGTAAAAGTTATTTCAATGTTTGAATTTATAGATTAATGCTTAAATGAATACCTGAATTCAATTTTCAAAATTGTATCTAAATATGTATTGTTTTAATTTCTTTGAAAATCACTTTAAAAGTTTATTGATAATTTAAATTTTCAGAAATAAAATTCCAAGAAAGAAAATATAAAGGAAAATTGATTTGAATGTTTCAATGAAAATCGGATTCAATGAGTATTCAATAATGTTAAGATTAATTACTTACTTTTTAATAATTTATTTTCAATACTGATGTTGTGTTCTACAATTGAGTATTTAAATTTGATAATCTTAAAATTAAACATCAAGTTCAAATCAAGAAGTGGAAATTTTGAAGTTTAAACAATAAGAAATTGAATAATTTCAACCGTAAGTTCTCAAATTGTTTAAAACGTTAAAATGTACTTAATAATTTAAACAAAATTCAACAATTTTTAGTTAAATGAGTTTCAAATCCAATAATGTAATATTTGATCATTTATAATTCAAGAATTGTAAGTATAAGATTTAAACGAATTTCAAACCTGAACGTTATTTGAATTAGGGCAACCGCAAAGTTCATTTGCAATATTCCCTAACTTTTCTGGCACCACCAAGGTACTTTTTACGAACGCCTGGCAGCGCCAGGCTGTTTTCTTGCCGCACGAAAAATTGTTCTACGCAGTATTAAGATTTTATTTTTAAGACAGTAAATCCACTACAGTGAATCATGTTTGTGGGATTTTCCCAAGTTGTAAATTGACACTGTTGTCCGAATTAATTTCAAATCGCGCAGGAAGTCTATACGCTGATTATCATAAAATGATCCAAATTTTTGATAAAAGTGTGATATTTTTTAATATAATATATGTATTCATCTTTGTATTTCTGATATAATTTCTCTTCGCAATTCGTTGAAAAATTAAAAAAAAGTTCAAAAGTAACAAAATGTCTGCAGTTTTTTTTTTTATTAAAAGTCAATTTACTCAAAATTCAACCGCTTTTTCTCTTTATTTTTTTCTAGATTCGTCCTAATGAAACAAGTATATATCATGATATTGTGCTCTGTACTCGCGCTTTGGAGAGAATTTTTTTGTGTCTAAAAAACGAAAATTCACGTTCTCTAAACAAGTTCCAGAAAAATGTCTTTTGGCATTTTTTTCTATCTCGCGTTATGTTCGAGATTTTTACGAAAATATTTATAATGTCCTTTCTAAAAAATACAATTTTATGGTGTCATGAAAAACAAAGAAGACTATAATTTAACAGTTAAAACTGTTAAATTAAGTCCTTTTTGGTTTTTCATTACAAGATGAAAATTTTTTGTTGAGAAAAAAAATAAATCTTTAAGGATTGTATACATTTTTGTAGAAATTTTTTAAAGAAGCAATTTTGTTCTGTTGACTTTTTTCATATCTTATGTCATTTTGGCAAAAAATGCTAATTTTTGTTTTTTAAAATAACACAAATTCTCTCCTCTCTCCAAGCCTTAGACACAGGGCAGACTGTCGTGGAATGTATCTTTACATACGAACGAAACTAAAAAAAAATCAAGAGAAAAAAGTGGAGTTTTTAAGTAAATTGACTTTAAATATTTTCAGCAAAATTACCGCCATTTTGTCACTATTGAACTTTTTTTTAATTTTCGAACGAATTTCGAAAGAGGACAAGAAATTATATCAGAATCAGAAAGAAAAAGATAAATACCTGCATTAGATTAAAAAAATATCCCACCGTTAACAAAAATTTGGATTATTTTTTGATAATCCGCGTTTTCAATTTGAAAAATTCAAATACTCATAACTTATTCCCCTTAGAAAACACCGCCAGGCCACTTTTTTCATGGCTACACCAATGATAAGAAAATCTAAAAAATTCTAAAGAATTAGGCAAAATTCCAAAAAGTTCTATTTATTTCAGTAAAATTGGAGTGGATTGAGAGAAATTTAAAGTAAATGAGAAAAATTCGATGAAATTCATAAAAATTCAAGGTGAATTTTTTTAAAATACAAGTGAATTGGAAAAAAATAAAAGTAAATTGAAAAAAAAATCGAAAATATGAAAGTATTAATTGAATTGAGTAAGTTTGAAATGGATTTAGAAAAATTCAAGGGAACTCAAAAGGATTTGATGAAATGACTAATAATTGAAGGTTAGTTTCAGACTTCAACATGAACTAAACAGAAATTACAACAAATTTATTGATTTGAGCAGAATTGAGTGAATTCCTTAAAGTTAATTCAAAAAGTTCCAGAGAATTCCAAAAAAATTCTAATGATTCAGGATAAATTTATAAGAATTCAGGTTAAATTCCAAGTGAATTTCAATACATTGCAAAAAATGTGAAAATCTCTTGAAATCTTTGAAAGACTACGAAATCCCTGACTTCTTGTGAATAAATTCTTTGAAATCCATTAAAATGCTGTAAAATCCCATCAAATTCTATGAAATTTGATGATATTTAAAATCCTTCAAAATCATTGAAATATTCAGAAATCTTATAAAACCGCTTGCACTCTTTTAAAATAGCTTAAAACCATATAATGCAAATGTCCCAGTAATCGTGAAACTTGGCTATAATTTAAATATATTGTTAAAAAATATGTTAAAAGTGACATTTAATGATAAAATCCATTTATTTTCAACATGTTATAGTGTTAAATTGAATTTTAATTAATTTAAATCACATAAAAAGCAAGAAAATTGGCGTCACGAAATTGGCGTCTTGAAAAATCGTTCCATATCTTCCAAAAGTCGTTGAAACTCCATAAAATTTTTTTTAAAATTCGTTTAAATCCTTGTGAATTCCTTGAAAGTTTTTAAATATCTTGAATCTTTGGGAGCCTAGGCTCTTTAGAATTCCTTCGAAGTTTCAAAAATACCCTAAAATCCTTTTGAATACCTTCAAATTATTGAAATATATTAAAGATTCATTGGAATTTTTTAACCTTTTGTGTCATGGTGCCATGCATGTATGGCACCTTTTTCACATCGTTTATTAATATTTTTCACATAGTTTTTAACAAATTATAAGAACAAAAAGCAAGTTAAAAGTATTGTAGAAATTTATTTGACATTAAGAAACCTTGAAAACATTTTGTTTTTTAACGGAATGGAATTTATAAGTAAACAAAGTGAAAAATGCAGCCTTTTTACACACTAAATGTAATTATGACTAATCAACAATATTAAATTAGCTTCAAATAACTTCTAAGGTGGTTTTCGTATCGCTGATTACGAATCTGAGGTCAACTTTACAAAATTCAAAATGATAGATCCAATATGGCGGACAAAAAATTTAAAAATACGTTGCCTGGCTTAAAAATTGGTCCTCAGGGGTTTTTGGGGTGGTTGATTATGACTCTGAAGTAAAAATTCTAAAGTTCAAAACGACGGATCCAATATGACGGGCAAAAAATGTAAAAATAAGTATTGTGTCCGCTATTTTGAATTTTGGAATTTTTACTTTAGATTCGCAGTCAGCAGCCCAAAAAAACCCTGTTGACACATTTTTTTATTTTTTGGTCACCATATTGTACCCAAAATTTTTAATTTTTTTAATTTTGACTTCAGATTCGTAATCAGCGACCCACGAAACCCCCGAGCACCCATTTTGAAGCCACGGAACTTATTTTTACATTGTTTGTCCACCATTTTAAATTTTGAAAATTTCCTAAATTTGACTCCAAATCAGTAATCAGCGACCTCAAAAACCTTGCGTGCATGAAGTTTCAACCAATTCGTATGTAAGGAAAAATGTATGCTTCAAAGGGCTAAAATATACTAAAATATTCCAAATTCTTTGAAACCTTTCGACATTTTTTAAAGCTCATAAAAATCCCTTGAAAATCCCTTAAAAATTTTGTATATATCCTAAACTCCTCTAAAGTCCTTTGGAAACCTATCAAATTATTGAAATCTACCAAAAATTCCTTGGAATATTTTAAAATACTCTAAAATATTTCATATCTTTTAAAACTTTGTAAAGCTCTTGAATAATCCTTGGGATTTTTAAAAATGCCCTGAAATATTTAAAATCCTTTGAAATACCTTCGAATTATTGGAACTTATTTAAAATTTCTTGGAATTTTAAAATATCGTAATATATTTTAAAATAATTCAAGAAAATTCATAAATAGGTACATCTGAATTCAATAGTTGTTTATCCATGGGTTAATTTATTAAAAGAAAAGTGACTGGAATGATTTTTTCGTTGAAAGAAGTGACTGCAGTGAGTTTATATTTAAAAAGTGACTAAGAAGTGATTTGAGAAAAAAAATGTGTGCCAGTCCTGATTATTCTTAACAGTCAGCTAAAGTGCTTCTTACAGAAATTCCCTGACTTCCCTGATTTTTAGGTTTTCCCTGACCTGCGGCCATCCTGTTTTATGTCGCCGAAGTCAATTGAAATGATCAAATGCATCAAATGATTCGCATGAAAATAATATCTTATCGTGTTCAAAATTTAATTTCGAAATTTTGTAATTATTTTTCAGGCGTTGAGTATAATTGGAGATCGACGAAACAAAGAAGCTGCAGAGAAAAAGGCTAAAGAAAAAGAGCTATCGAAAATCGCGATAAAGAAAGAAGATGTCGACCTCATTGTAAGAAAATTTCGTTTTATCTTAAATTACTTTTAAATAAAAAAATATATTTATTTAAACGCTTGTTAAACAATTGCAGATGAAAGAGATGGAACTAACCAATCGAAATCTAGTTGAGCAAACTCTTAGGGAACACAGAGGCGATGTCGTGGAGGCACTTATGACTTTAACCAATTGATCGAACTCAGATTGTCTCTCGAAATCCGCTACATAAATTAATTTATGTTTACTTGTACAATTATAATTACAAATATTATTAAAAATATTTAATGAAATAGTAAAATTAAAAGTTTAATTTCTCTTTTATTCAGTTAGGCCAAATTTATTTCTGAATTCGGTAAGCAGGGATCACAGCGCAAAAGCCAAAAAGAGCTGAAAAGAGGAAATAAGATAATTTTTTCACGAAAAACGCGAAAAATAGGGGAAAGACTAAATATTCATTTTTACTTTTAGAAAAGAAGAAACAACATTTTCATACAAATTTTTTTTTTTAATTAAATAACAAAATATTGTTAGGTCGTTGAAAATCCATTCACGGCGATATAAAAAAGCCCTATAAAACATATAATTTGTTAAATAAATCATTTTATATGTTTAAATCATTCTCAGAATAAAGAATATTTTCTCTTCGAAAAATTCCTTCATTAATAATGAAATCGTGATGCTAATAAGGTAATAAGTACATATAATTATATATTTCTGTCCAAGATTTGTTATTTCATCCTTGATATAATTAAAAAAATTTAATCTGAATAAGAAACAACACTCTTCAATGTTCTCAAACTCAAATTAAAAACAGTTCAAGTTTAATGCAGAGTTTAAGGGTCTGAAATATTTTATACTAGCACTAAATGATCGCGCGCGAACCGCTTGTTCACGTCCTTAGATTTTTATTTTACTATAATAAAAACAAACTATTTAAATATTCCTGATAACTTATTTGTATATATTAATATAATAATAGCTGCACACATTTTTTAACGAAATTTCTTGAAATCTTTGATAATAACTAAAAATCTTGAAAAACCTTTCAAATTTGTCGAATTCAATCATATCCCTTGAAACTGTTAAAATTCGTAGAAAAACCCTTTGAAATAAAATACAATTTATTCTTTAAAGTTCTCTAGAAATTCGTTAAAATCGCTTGAAATCATAAAAATCCAATAAAATAAGTAGAAATTATTTTAAATTCCTTGAAAATAAATTAAATTAAAATTATTCATTAAATTTCTCTAAAAACCCCCGGTTAAATAAAATGGACGGACCCGAAACTTTTAAAATAACTTAAAATCCTTTGAAATTTTCCTCTGTCCTTCATATCCCTTGAAATAAAATGTAATATTTTCAAATGGTAAAAATCCATTTAAATACGTGGAGATTACATGAAATTCTGCGATCATGTCCCTAGATTTTTATTTTCTAATATTAAAATCATAAAGTATTTAAAAATGCATAATAACAAATTTTTAAATATTAGGAGTTCTAAAATTTTGTGAAACGAAGTCTCTTAATCTTGAAATCTTTTTAAATTGTAAAAACTCATTAAAATATGTAGAAACTATTTTAAATTTCATGAATATAAATTAAATAAAAAATTTTCGGTCTGAAAAAAAGGCTGAAATAAAATCCACGCGCGTTAGGGCGCCTTCACGTCCCTGGAATTGTATTTTCTTATATTAAAAACGTTAAGTATTTAAAAATCTATAATATTAATTTTTTAAATATTACGAGTTTTAAAAATGTTTGAAAAAACTTTCGTAATTTTAATATTTTCATGGATGCAAATATTTTTGCCTGGAGATCTTAACTGTTTCCATAAATATTATTAGCCACACATCGTGTAATTTTAAATAGTAACTTTTTTTAAATCTTCAATTCAAAATGGTCTATATTTGACAAATTTACATGTACAATTGATAATTCGGAAATTATAGAATTTAAAACGTCTAGAAATTGTCTAATACTAACAAACCAAAATTGTTTAATTTCAAACGTTTATAGTTAAAAATTGTCTGAGCGCTAAAAATAGTATTTATTTTAAAACTTTTAGATGTACGAAGTAAAACTAAATGAATTAAATGAACATTTCAAATTAAATTCTGAGGGATAAAACAATTTTATAAAAATTTTTAATAGTAGAATAAAAAAGAACATTTTCTGGTTTTATTTTGGTCCGAAAGAAAAGCTTAAGATTTCTTCATTCAAGAAAAAGTTTGTTTAAATTTTCATAAATTTACCATTTTCGATTCATTATATGTAATATGGCATGCATATTTAAAAAAAAAAATATTTAACATAACTAAAAACTACGCCTCAATTTGCCGAATTGTTAAAAAGCTGGTTTTTAGCGGCTTTGAAAATTGTTGAAATTCTTATTGGGTTAAATCAAAAAGTGTCCTAAAATCAGTTGTTAATCTTGAAATTCTTATTTGAATTTTGGTATATTCCTACTTTATTATAGTCAACCATTAATATTAGTGAAATTTAAAAAAGTTACATTAATTATAATATATAATTCTGTAAGTTAAAAAAGCTTTCATTCCCGCGTTAGCATATTCTAGTTTTGAATATAATAATTTTATAAATATAAAAAGAAACAATTGTATTTTCAAATATCATATATTTAAAGGAAAAAGAGAAAAAGGGACAGTTATTCGAGAATAGGGTGAAAAAGAGGAAAGACTGGGAAAGATATGAATAACGGAATTATCAGATTTATAATGAAAATGTAATTTATTCGATGCGGTGCATTGACTTAAAATAAATGGAAAAATGAACGTTTGTATGAGCTGGTGTCGATGATCAGTACTATGAATCAGGAAAGACCACTGCGAGATCGTTCCTTACAAAAAAAGCTTTCAATTTAAATGCATTGTACATTGGAAGTGTACCAAACGAAATTCGAGTGGTGATCCATGACCCACTCATACTGTTTTCAATGATGAGGTAACGCTTGTCTTAATTGTACTTAGTTTATCAAATTATCCAGTCATACACTCATATATTCTTGCTGCAGATCGCTATCGACGATAAAATTTTCTCAAATTGTCATTCGTGTAACATCGGCGGTTCAGTTGAAACATTGAACATTTTTTTAAAGAAATCATCCCACAGTCCCAAAGAAATGGTTATAAATTTAAAAACATTCGTTTTATAACGTTTTTGCCAAGTGTCGAATTTTGTTCAAAATCTGTTAATGTCATGATCCAAGGAGGAGAAATTCGGCTCAAAGCATGAAAAAAAAAAGAAAACATATTTTTAAATGCTGAGAATCGTTCGAGGCATATAAAATATAGTAGGTAGATATGTACACATGTGGTAAAAATCTTAAAATAAAAAGTAGGCGAAAAACTTTGGGACTGTCTGGCAATAGTCGCTGCATATAGATAACTTCACTGGCTGCCAGAATCATTTAAAGGGCACGGCGCAAAGGATCAAGAACAGGAGCAGAGACGTAGTTGCAACTACTATAAATGGACTTATCACAGAACACGTATGGCATTAATATTCATCGTTAACATAATGGTAAGTATTCGATATTCGATAAAACTAAGTTGGGGGAT
>JAUELO010000179.1:14490555-14502394 GCA_032357855.1 Amphibolips quercusostensackenii | reverse complement strand
AAAGCACCCCGGTTGGTGAGAGGCGAGGGAACTCACGATAATAAAGCACTTCGGTTCATAAGAAACGAGGGGGTTCACGATAATAAAGCACCTCGATTCGTGAGAGACGAGGGGACTCACGATAATAGAGCACCCACGTTCGTGAGATGCAAGGGGACTCACGATGATAAAGCACCTCGTAACAAGGGGTCTGAAATCGTACTGCAACCTCCGCGTGGTGGGCCCTGATAAACATACAATTATTATAGGCTAACTACAGGCATTCAGATCGACAGAAAAACTGTCTTACCAAATTTCTTATTTCTCATTTGTAATTTTGAACTCGAAATTGGAAGTAAGCTAGTTACACAGGTGGTGGCTTCTAGCTACACGTACCCACTCTGCAGTGTGCGGCGCATAGGGCACGGAGTACGCTCGAGGTTTTAGATTTTTTTTTAACTATGTTCTACCCTTTCGATCGTTCTAAAAGTTGTATATGTTATATAAGATAAATGAAAGACTTTTTTAGTGAAACATGGTGTCGGCAAACCGCGTACAACCCATAAAAATTTTTTGAATAATTCTGCAAAATTTTTTTTGCTCGTAACTTTTGATAAAAAAATTCGCGATTTTTCATTCTATTTCTGCATTAAAACCCATAACATATATTTTTTTCGTCAAAATCAGTTGAGCCGTTCTCGATAAACAAATTATTTTCGATTTTTCTTCTTACCCCCATAAATCCCATACATGTTTTTTCAGGTATAATCTTTTGGGCAATTTCAACTCCAATAAATAGCAACATATTGTCAAAATCTGAACCAGTTCCGAGCGGGGACAGCACACACATGCTTATCCTGCTATGCCCTTTCATTAAATTCGACCAAGTTGACCCTAATTTATTTATTCTCTAATATTAAATTGCCAAGAATCTCTAACAAACAAGGATAAATATTTTCTGTGACAAATGAAATTTCATTCTTTAGTGTTTGTATCATTTTTTTTGTATCATATTTGTTTGTATCATAGTTTGTTTGTATCATCTTTGAAATACATTAATCGCGATTTTCAAAAAAAGTCTGTGACTCGGTGGTATCATCATAATTAGCACATTGAAGCGTAAATTTAAATCGTTATCTGTGATTGATTTACAGATGGAATTTACATTCAAATTATTCAAGAATTAAAGAAGGTTTTTGAAATGTACGAGTGTAAGGATAAATAATATTTAATAAATAATTGATTCTCTGAAATATTTTTCTATGCTTCTTCACTTACTCAATGCCGAATTTATAGAAAAGTTAAAACATTTAAAACTTTGAGAACGTTTAAGTTTAAATTACGGTTGCATTAAGAGTCCTTAAAATTAAAATTTATTAGCCTTGCAGATTCATCCGGGTGACCCCGCACGCATTAATTTTTAATGCGACAAGACCCTTTTTCTTTCCAGAGAGCAGAATGCGAAGGTCGATTTACGCCCATATATATAGTGTAAAAAGTAAACTCACGTGTACTTTACGCATGACAAATACTGAAACTTGACAAAACATACTCATACCTTTACTATCACACATATGCAATGCTGATACCAGTTGTGTCCTCGACAATATCCAGTGCTAAAAACAAGATATCATCTTCAAATTATAAATGTGAAATGAAAGAATGTAAATAAAGCATTAGATATTGCTTGAAAATCGATACTAAAAGCAATTTCAGGACTATAATCAATTAATAATTATGGAAGAGTCAAGACACGTGATATGTTGTTAAAAATAAGCAAGCTCATTTTTCTTTCACGTCTAATTTGTCGAAGGCAATCTTGTTAAGAGTTTGAATTTTTTTTAATAGCCTGCACGGGGATGTCCCGGCATATATCATCAGTCACGGTCGCATTTTTGTAATACAATCAACTGATCTGACAAGAATAAAAAGCCTAATTTCACATATTAGGCCAAGCCTGGTTTTTTATAACAAAAAAAAAACAGGTATACCCCACCATCCACGGATTGGGGTACAGTCAAGTGCATGATAGAGGGACCTACACCTTAAGGTGGGTTCCGAACCACCATTAATGCCCTTATATACATTAATAAATATAAATAACACTGGTCAACAAAATATAACCTATGTGTTCATAGAATGACATGATTACGATGCGTTTTTTAACGCAGAATCCATTTATTGTTTTATTTTTTCGATATCTTACACAGTTTCTGAGTTAATTAAAAAAATAAAAAACACAAAAACATGGTTTTACCAAATACCTTATATTTGACTAAATATCATTTATTTTTTATTCAACTGCATGTCATTATCTTCTTTTTCTGATGCAGACAAAATTTAAAAAAAGTTTATAGTTCCTTGTGTATCCCTTATGGATACCCTGCAGTTAAATATAAGGTTTTTTTTAAAACCATTTATCTTGGTGTTTTTTTATAGTTTTTTTTTAATTATCTCAGGAACTGTATAAGATATTGAAAAAAAACAATCAGTGGATTCAGCGTTAAAAAACGCATCGAAATTATGTATTGCTTTCCGCTTAGAAAATTTTTTACACTCTTTTTTCATACGATTTATAATTTTTCGAAAAAAATTTTAACGAAGAAAATGTTAAAAACTTGCCGTGCTGGGAAAAAACAGAGGGCAGATTTGGATTCATCATAGAAAACTATTCTAGAAATGATATATCTCATTCCATGAGCACATAGGTCATATTTTGTTGACCAGTGTAATAATAATCACAATAATAATCATTATTATATATAATAATCTACAATTCGTTTATTCTATCCACATTGAAGCTCCTATGTATGTATGTTCCCGCTCGCTTTTCGGGTGTTTTTTGACTCCCGACTTTTTCTATCATATCAATGATTTTATACGTAAGTACACATACGTCAGTTTGACATCTTATAGAATTATCGTTAACCTGAAATCGTCCGCCTTGATTTTTAAGTTATTAATTTGGCATTTGGGATTAAAATGATTGAATTTCAAAAATCATAACCCACAATTTAAAAATTAACAATTTTAAACGACTTAGTTTTAAGATCCTAATTTAAGAATCCTTTGATAGTCAAAATAAATTTGGAATTGCTTAATTTTTAATGCTTCAAGTTTGAATTAAATAATTTAAAAGTTTCCAATTAGAAAGCATATATTTTCAACGTTTTTAGAATAAATTAATTTAAAAAAAAGTGAAAATGTAAATAAAAAAAACTTTAAAAAAAATTTAACTTTAAAGGTTCACAATATTAAATGTCTATCTAGTCACTTTAAATGTCACTTAATACTACATGATATTATACTTATTAATCATATATATCTTCTTTGAAATTTTTGTTATTTCAATTTATAATTATAGTTTTGGACACGCAATTGTAAAACAGTTTAATTTGTGAAACCTTGAAACTAAAGTTGTTTTGCTTCAAAAGCGAGGAAGTCAAAAGTGAAGGTCAAAAGTAAATTTGACATTACTTTTAATTGAGGGTTCCTTTTTTTATCTTAAGAAACACTTAAGTCTTTTTCCTTAAATACCTTCAGGTTCAAAAATCAACATTTTCGACACTCAACGGTGGCTCTCATCAGTGAATTTTATTGAATTTGCAAAAATTACATAATTTCTTGTAAGGAAGTAATTTAACATATCAAAGTGTTATTCTTTAGTCAATATCGCAATTGTAAAATTATATAAAAATTTTTGATTTAAAATTAAATTTTTGTTTTAATATTTATTTTATAAATAATTATTAATAATTCTTCAAATATTCTTTTAAAAATTTGAAAACTGGGTACATTCGAAGACAAAAATTTCTTGTAAAGAAGCAACTTTACAATTGAAAGTGTTATTCTTTATTTAATATCGCAATTGTAAAATTATACAACACTTTTTATTTTAAATTTAATTTTTGTTTTAATATTTACTTTATAAATAATTATTATTATTTCTTTAAATGTTTTTTAAAAAATTTGATAATTGGGTACATTCAAAGACAAAAATTTCTTGTAAGGAAGCAATTTTACAATTGAAAGTGTTATTCTTTAGTTAATATCGTAACTGTAAAATTGTATAAAATTTTTTTATTTTAAATTTATATTTTGTTTTAATATTTATTTTATAAACAATTATTAATCATTCTTTTAATATTCTTGAAAAAATGTTATGATTGGGTACATTTGAAAAAAAACATTCACACTGTAGTAAAAAAATGTACAAAGTCGTCAAAAAACATTGTAGTCAAAGAGCTGTTTTAAAAATATTCTTTAGCGACGTAGATTTGATAATTAAATTTTAAACAATATTTTTGTATGAAAAAATATTTTGAAACATTTTGATATTTTTTATTTTTTAAACTAAAATTAAAACGTTTACGTATTTTTTTAAACATCTTATGGCTCGAGTTAAAAAACATAAACATATCAACCCCAAAGAGTGATAACTTGACTATGTATGAGAATGTTTATCTAAATTTTTATCAGTTTTATTACACATAAAACTAATATTTAAAAAAATTGACATTTGGCTCAAGGCGGGGACCTTACCCCGCCTTAGGTCACTCACTCGTGCTTCTGTAAGTACAGCCCACAAATATTGACCGATTTAGACGCGAAAAATCTGAAAAAATGTTGATACAATTTCAAAGCATGTTGTGAAGCTTGATTTTTTATTTATTTTTTAAATTTTTTATAAATAAGCGAATAGGACGAAGAAATTGACATTTTTTTTTTCTTTCACGTTCCCGCTCGTCAATAATAGGAAAGTTGTAATCACCTGCGTTTCATAGATTTATATTACTTGAAGATATTCCATCATGATGCAATGAACAAAAAGATTTTTTATATGAAAATTATTTGTTGAAAGTGTGTTTTCTATAATTCTCAATAATATTTTAGGTATTTTCAAGTTATATTGCAAGAAATTTGGATGGAAACAGTATTATAATACAGAAAATTTCTCTTAAGATTATTCTTGATAATATTATAAACAAATGCATTATTGTCATTTGTCGACAAAAAAATTCGATTTTTTTAATGCCAGTTTTTTTAGTTGGTAATCTGATGATAATTTCAGCAAAATTCATAATTTGCTGATAAATTTATGATTTTTTGTAACAAATTTAATGTAAAATATGCATTATTCGGGTATTTGCCAACGGAAAAATTAGTTTTTTTCAATGCTAGTCCTTTTAATAGGGAAGACAATTATAATTTCATAAACACTCATAATAAAATGAAAAAATTTTCATCTTCTTTACACAAATTTAATAAACAAGTGCACTATTCGGACATTTGTCGACGGAAAAATTCGTTTTTTTTCGAAATCATGATAATTTCAGCAACATTCATAATTTTTTAAATAACTTTATGTTTTTTTAAACAAATTTAGTTAAAATATGCACTATTCGTGCATTGGCGACGAAAAAATTCCTTTTTTTCAATGTCAATCCTTTGAATTGGGAAGTTCATGATAATTCCATCAACGCTCATACTAAGTTGATAAATTGCATTTTTTTTCAATTAATAGAGTCTATAGATGCCTGGTTAATGCATTTATTATATTTCTGTTTAAAATTAGAAAATTATCAACAAATTATGAATTTTGCTAAAATTATCATGAGGTTCCTAATTTAAAAAAAAAACTGTCATTGAAGAGAACGAATTTTTCTGTCTACAAATACCTGAATAATACATTTATTAAATTTTTTTATAATATTAACAAGAATAATATTTAGAGAAATGTTCTTTATTATAATATTGTTTACATCCAAATTTTTTGCAATATAACTTTAAATAACGTAAAATTATTGAAAATTATAGAAAGCACATTTTCAAAAAATAATTTGTTTATACAATTTGTTTATTTTTTGTTTTATTGTATCATAACGGAATATCTTCATCTAATGTGAATCTATGAAACGTAGGCGATTACAACAATTTTCCTATTATTGCCGAGCACTGGGAACGTCAAATAGAAAAAATTGCCTTTTTTTTCGTTATATTTGTTTAGATATAAAAAAAATGAAAAATCAGGCAAGGCAGCTTTCTTAAAAATTCTATCAGATTATTTTGAATTTTTTTTTGTCCCAATCGGTCAATATTTGTGGGCTGTACGTTATTTTGAACGTCGTAGGTGGCTCAAGGTAGGGTGCTTGACATTATTGAAAGAAATTAACAATAGTATATTATAAACAACGAATTTTGTTTCAATTCTTCGTGAAAACTGTACTCAAATGACACTTGAACTTCTTCTAATTTTCGTTTAAAAAGAATCGATGTTTAACCTTTTTTATATAATTAAATTACACAGTAAAAAATTTACTTTGCTCATATCGAAAAAGTAACATTGTGAGAAAAATGGCATAAACATTTTTTTTTCTTGACGAAATTTTGATTCAATAGACCACTATTGTAAATAAAGAAATGAGCATGAGGCGAAAAAAAATTATTTTTATCTCGTTTCAAAAAAATTTAAGTGGCTTAGGGCAGGGCACTGCTTTGAAACATTTTTAAAATGAATTTTTTTATACAAGCAATTCAAGAAGGTTTTTTTTTATCAAACGATACGTCGCTACACGAAATTAAAAAAAAAAGGTTAATATTATGTTTTTTTGTTAATTTGCATTCTTACTACAGTGTAAATGTTTTCATCAAACGTTCGTCAATAAATTTTTGTTTTAAAGAATACTTGAATACTTATTTAATTACAACGTTTTTGCCAATTTCGTATTTTTACTACAGTGCGGTTTTCAGGGAAAAACATTTTACTTGCACAGATATCATTTCTAACAAAAACATTTTACTTGCACAGATATCATTCATAATAAAAACTTGAAATCCATTACATTTTAATTTTAAAAACGCAAAAATAATTTTTACAGATTTAATAAAATTAACTGCACCATTGTGTTCTAAAACGTTTAAAGCAATTTTATTGTTTTCAATTCACCTGATCTTTAAGCCAAGAAAGAACATCAATGTCAGGCCTCACAGTCCCTATGAAATAAAATATAGGGATAAAGGGTACTTTCTGTCACGCTAACCGGGAACTTTCTGTCACGCTTACTGGGTACTTTTTTCGCGCTCAAGGGGTAAGAAATTCAGGATAAATTCATAAGACTTCACAACGATTCAAGTTAAATTTCAAAGAATTCCAATAAATTGGAAACAATTTAAAAATATGAAAAAAGTTCATCGAGTTCAGTAAATTTGAAACGAGCTTAAAAAAATTCAAGGGAATCCAAAAGACTTTAGTATCAATTAAATAAATACCTTAATTTTTTTTTAATCCATTGAAGTAAATAGAATTGAGTTAATTTAGAAGAATTTAAGTAACATGAACAATTGAAGAGGATTATGAAGAATTTAAAAGAATTCAAGGTGAATTGGAAAAAAATTTGCAAATCTCTTTAAATCTTTGAAACACTACTAATTTCTAACCAAAGAGGTTGAATTTAAAAAAATTCAAATGGAATGGAAAAAAAATTTTAATTGGAAAAAATTCCATTGATTACAATAAAATTTGAGTGAATTTTGAGAAATTTAAGGAAAATGAGAAGAATTCGATAAAATTCATAAAAAATCAAACTGAATTTGAAAAAACAATCAAGTGAATTCAAAATAATTCAAAAATATGAAAAAATGCATTGCGAATTGAGTAAGTTTGAAATAAGTTTAAAAAAATCAAAGAGAATTTAAAGAATTTGATGAAATGCCTAAGGATTTAAGGTGAGGTTTAAAGACTTTAAGATGAATTAAACAAAAACTTTTTGAAAATCTACTGAATTGAGTAGAACTGAGCAGGGACGCGACCGAAACAAAACAAAATACTTTCGTGATTTTCGTTCTATTTCTATGTTGTGAAAACGTAACTATATTCAGTTGATTAAGAAATTGTTTAAATCAATTGAAAATGCCTCGGAATCTTTTACAATACACTAAAATATTACAGTGTTTGAAATCCTTTCAAACTATTGAAATAAAAATTTTCTGGGAATCTTTTAAAATTTCCTATAAAATATTTCAAATTTTTTATATCTTTTGAAATCCCTTAAAATTTTTTGAAGCTCTTGAAAATTCCTAGGAATCTTTTAAAATACCCTAAAATATTTCAAATCCTTTGAAATTCCAATTAATTACTGAACTCAATTCAAAATTTCTTTGTAATATTTAAAAAAAAGCTCAAATATTTCAAATAACTTAAAATCCTTTGAAATTCCTTGGAATTTTTTAAGGCTCTTGAAAACGCGAAGGAATTAAAAAATTCCTTAAAAATTTCGAATCCTTTACTCATTTTATCAATTGATACCCAGGACCAATTAAATAAATACTTTTTAAAAAATTTTTAAATCCATTGAATTAAATCAAATTGAGTACATTTAGAATAATTCAAATGAATTGAAAAAATTGAAAAGAACTCCAAAGAATTTAAAATGATTCGGGATGAATCAATAAGAATTGAGTGCGAATTCCAAAAACTAATTTAAAATCTCTTCAAATCTTTGAAACCCTACAAAAGCAACTCACTTTTTGTGAGTAGATTCTTTACAGTCCACTAAAATATTACCGAAGTGTCTCGTCATCCCAAAATTCGGGATGAGTAGTGAAGTATTTTTCATAAGTTTGGTTAGTCCTTATAGGTCCTATAAGTCCTGTAAATTCGTTCCATATCTTCCAAAATTCAAGAAAATTATTTACCCTAAAATATTTCAAGCGCTTTGAAATCCCTTAAAATTAATAAAAACAATTAAAAAATTTCTTAGAATCTTTTAAAATTACCTGAAATATTTAAAATCCTTTGAAATCTTTTGAAATCCTTTGAAACTTTTAAGAAATCTTGAAAATTCCTCAGAATGTTTAAAGATACCCTAAACTCTTAAAAATCCCTTCAGATTATTGAAATCTATTAAAAATTTCATGGAATCTTTCAAAATACCATGAAATATTTCAAAATAATCCAAGACAATTTAGAAATAGGTATAGAATACTATATTGAATAGTGATTAACCCATGAGTTCTTTATTGAAAGAAAAGTGACTATAGTGACTTAATCTTAAAAAAATGTTTATAGTGACTTTATCTTAGAAAAGTAACAAAAAAGTGATTCGAGAAAAAAGTGACTAATAGTGAATGCGTGGCAGCCCTGATATTTTTTTACACTTACTTCTCAGAGAAATCCCCTGATTTTGTCTATTTTGTTCAAAATGCCTGACTCTTGGATGCTTTGATCTTATTATAAATTTTTTTAAAGTACCATTATGGGCTGCAAATAGGGTGCCATAGGGACCAAATCTGGAAAATATGGTACTTTAGGGACCTTAACTGAATATAGGGTACAATAGGAATAGGGGATATAGGGGGCGGTCTGTAAGGCCTGCAATTTTCTCTAAAAAAACTTTTTGTATTAAGTGAGTCAAAAATTATAAGATTTTAGAACCAGGCATTGAAAAGTGAATTTTATACAATTTCAATAACTTTGAATTTTAATGATCCACTTTACAAAATTCTAATTTGAAATTATTCAACTTTGAAGATTTTGAAATTTTCCTATCTTACAAATTTTAATCTTAACTTATTAAATTTCAAGATTCTTCAATTCTAAATCAAAATTTTCAATTTTGAATGCTTTAAATTAGAAATTACATAACCAACTCTTTTCTAAAACGATATTTTTCAATAATTTATTTCTTTTTGAAATTGGTCGATTTCAAACACTTTTAATTTTTAATTATTTAATTTTAAACACATTTATTTATGAAGAATACAAGTTCAATTCCTTTTAATTCCATTCGAAGTATTCTCTTCTTTCACAATTTTACCTAATCTTAAATTGTATAATTTTGAAAATTTTTAATTCAAAATCATTCAATATATATATTTTTTAATTTCAAGCGCTTTCAACTCAAAATTATTAATTATTGTTTCGAAAATGTGAAAAGCTATCAATATTAAAAACTGCGTTTAATAACTGATTTCAATATTATTTATAATTTTCATGAGAGGAAATAAAAATCCAGGCGTGCGAACGCGCACTTCTCGCGCGTGCATTTACTGCTAGTGAATAGAATAAAAATATTCTCTATATAGAAAATACCATATCTGTTTTTAGTCGAATGACAATCGCATGAGTAAATTGGCAAACCAAATTTGATAAATAACAACACTACGGAAGTTCTAAATATAAAATAACCTTATCATTCAAGTGTATGCAATTTTACGTAACTGCCTTCAATATTCGAGGAAAAAACTCACTTGTCAGTAGTCCAGCGTCCAGGAACATTTTGTACAAATGTTTGTACACGTTGTTCCAATCGTGCTTTAAGTATAGGGAGTATTTTAATATGAAACACGTACCAAATGTCTTTAAATTGGGATTAAACTGATTATATGATGCTCTTTATTTTTTGTTTATTTTTTTCTTCACAAATTTCAAAACTTGCTGATTCCAAGCAACAGTATTGTATATCACAAAAATGAATAAAATTTTTATTCTATTCGAAATATAACACCTGCCTTAATCAAGTTTCGAGTTAATGCAAGTTAAGAATATTTGGCACGTGTTTTAGATTAAATAAACTTGGTAAACCTACGTACGATAATTTTAGGTTTTGCGTAACATTATTCTTCCTCACGTTTTCAAGTTTTTAGCATTCACCCAGCTTTTCATTTTTAGGTATTCAAACTGGTGAAGTTCCAATTTGGAACGCTTACAAGTTTAGAAAGTTTTTATTTAACAATACATACATGCAAAATATGAATTTCATGTTTCCAAACTTCAGAAAATTGACGATTCTAATTTCAGTGATTTAAAATTATGAACATAAGTAAGAATTTTGTGCCTAATATCTAGTGTCACAAATCCCAAGCCGAATAAATAAAAAATGTGTGACTTACTTGTGACCACAGCTTTTGTCAATCTAATCTTCATGTTGTTTCCCAGAGTCTATTAAACCAACATCTGAAACAACAACATTTGTATTTAATTTTTTTTAATCTTAGTCGTAAGAATCCTATATGACGGGAATATCTTTAGAGACATAGGAAGACAGGGGATACATAAAAAATATAACCAAAAAAATATATAAGTTTGATTGTATATACTCTTTACAGGAATCCACAAGCAAAATTTTTTTAAAAAGGTTATATTACTGATCTATGTAAGGTTCGCACTTTTTTATGGCATTATATTGGATAAGAAATCACGTGGTAATTAAAAAAAAAATAATTAAAAAATCCAGCGCCATTCCAACTTTTAAATCAATCAATATTATTCAAAACCGAAACGAAGAAATATCTTTAAAAAATCGAGATGTGTCTTCAGGGTGGCTGAAAAACATCATTTTTAAAATTCCCTGACTTTTTCCTGTCTTTAGATATATATTTATTTCAACCAAAAAAGATTACTTTTATACCATAAAAGATGAATTTTCAACAAACCAGTTAAATTTACAACAAAATAAGGTAAATTTTCAACAAAATTTGTGAATATTTAAAATAAAATTTGAGTTCACGGTTCAAGTAACCGAAAATAGAGCGTTTTAAATGCTGATTACAGATGATTCGGCCAGCTTACTTATCCCGTTGTTATTTTTAATTTTGAATTACAAATATTAAACATGACCTCAACTTCACTGAATGTATCATCTAATCGATATTCCATACACTTTATCTGTTTTTCCATTTATTCACGTACATTCAATTTCAAGATTAATTCTAAATTTACAAATAACTTATTAATTACCCATTTTTCTCCGTGTACAAAAATGACTAAAAAAATTTAATAGTTGATATTTCAACCAAAAAATATGAAATTTCTACCAGTTAAATTTTCAGTAAAAAAAAATTAGTTTTCAACAAAGTAGTG
>JAUELO010000179.1:14354966-14367590 GCA_032357855.1 Amphibolips quercusostensackenii | reverse complement strand
ATTTAAATTAAATATTTAGTTTAAGAACTCGCAAAATCCATGAGAGTTGAATTTAAAAAAAAAATCTTAGAAAAAACTGAAAGTGTCCAATCAAATTTATAATTTTATACAAACCCTTTTTCTTCTGCGTTGGGGTTTTACATCGACAACGATTATCGAGATTGACGGACGGCTTTATATTTTGTGAAAGTTTAAAGCTTTTTGCTTTTTCTAACATTGCTCCTTTCTTATATGTTTCTGGTTTTTCGTAAAGTTTCATACCGCTTATATCATCATCATTAAACAGTTCTATAAAGTATAAAATAAAAGGAGTGTAATCTGAGCATTCAAACAACAAATCAATTTATAGATACTGCAAATCGTAAATTTTGAACACACCTGTTGGTTTTAGAACTTCTGACTCAATATCCACATTTTCTCGTTCATCAACATCAGTTTCTGCTATCATCCGCCTCCTGATTGCTGTACTCAGTGAAAAACATTGTCACATGGTTATAAGTAATTAAATTCAAATCAAAGCAGAAATAGAAAGCACTTTTACAGCTTTTATAGGTCTGCTATAAAAAAAAATCCCGGTCTTTTTTTAAATCTGGTCAATTAAATTCAACTTGAAACCATTCAACTGATAGCAGCCTTTTCACTAATGACTGAATTACAAATATTTCTCATTAATATTAATATGAAAATTCTAAAATATCTGGAATTATTGTAATCATATTATTTTTATTAGTAAAAAATCAATTTGTATGAATTTGGATATTAAAAATTTGACGTAAATTTCTAACATAATTTTTAAGACATTAAAATAGGTGCAGCAAAAAAATTCCGCGACTTTTCCAGATTTAACAAGATCTACTTTAAAAATTCCAGGGCTAGTTTTTTGTAATCCAGTAAATTGAATTCAATTTAGAAATATTCGAATAATCGCAGACTTTTCAACAATTATTGAGTTCTAAACAATTCTCATTAATATTAATATGAAATTTCTAAAATGTCTGGAAAGATTATAATCATATTATTTTTATTCATAAAAAAACGATTAGCATGAATTCGGAAATTGAAAATTCGACTTGACTTACAAAAATAATTGTTAAAACTTTGAAATAGGTGCGATAAAAAAGTTCCAGTCACTTTATAAAAATTCTACGACTTTTCCAGATATTACAATGTCTACTTTAAAAAATCCAGGTATATTTTTTTAATCCAATCAATTAAATTCAATTTTAAAACACTCTACTGATTGGAGACTTTTGAGCAGTTATTGAATTGAGCAGGAAAAGGGGCTATTTGCACAGAAATTTCGGTCCAATAAAACAGATTTTTTCAGTACGTGCAGACACTTCCTTTTTTTAGGTAAGGCATGCTCAGCAAGATGTATTGGATCATTTGTATCGGTATTATTGTATTTCCACAATATTTGAATTTAATTTGAGAAAAATAGTAAATAATAAGGAATAATAAAACGCACTTACGTTTGGTTTTTTTTGAAGACCGAAGTATTCTCCTTTCCGAATTTTCGTTATTCATCTTGATTCGATGTGTGGAGAAAAATTAAATAAATATGTATCCAATAATACAAAAAAAAAAAACAAATTATTCCAAATTAATGCTGTGTAGCTCAGCTTGTATATTTTGGCGCGCACCGGCTTCAATTTTGGACGAAATCAGCTGTTTTTTAATTATAGGTGTCACTACCTCTGAAACTGACTCGCTGACACGTGACCCATGTGGCCACGTGACCCACATGACAGTTCAGTTTTATATATAGGTTATCCCCCGGCCCGACAGAATTTTCCTTATTCCTTTTCTCCTGAAGTGGGCCCCAGTTTTTAAATTCTAATTAATATAAAATTCAATATTTGTTTATTGTTGAATAATAATGCTAAGTCATAAACGCCCTTCGGCGTTAAATAGTCTGTGATATTTCGGAGCACAATCTTGTTTTTCTAGTCTGCAGTCAACAATCCTCAGCAATCGTTGATAAAGATGACAAATAGTGATTGGTTTCAGCGAATACGTTCCTTAAAATATAAGTAAGGAGCCTAGCTGGTGTTCATTTAAATAAGGAAGTAATGATTGTAAGTAGATATAACATTATATTAATAATTAAAGTGCTTTGCTTCAAGTTTTCGTTTAAATTAAACAAAAATTATTTGTAGTGTGCACAGTAATTTCCATTTTTGTGAAATGATTCATCATTCATTTTTCTACCCAGTTTTTCTAGTTGTTTGTACTTTTTGTCATTCCGAGAAACTAATTATTTTTTTAAACATAAATGTAATTGTAGTTATGGAAGCATGGACCAATCATTCAATGGTCAATTGCTTCACGAGAATGGCATCGATTCAGCAATGGATTTGACTGCAAAGATGATTTCTCTTGAACAGATACAACTTCCACTTCCTCTGGTAAATACACTTTTTATTTTAAAATATAATCTAACCTCAAAAAATGGTTGAGAAGATTAAATTCTGCGTTGTAAATCGCCGGTTCTAAATTTTGTTTATTCGATTTCTTTTTTCTACAATCAATCTGTAATTATCTAACACGCAGGGTGGCCACTGGACCGTATATTTTCAGTTTGAAGAATTTTAAAATACAGCTTGAGCAATTAAAAATTCAAAGCGTTTGACACTTAAAATATTGTATAAAAATGTTGCCAGTTGATCAAATGTAAATATAAGTTAATTAATTATTTGTAAAATTAAACTGTAGTTCGAGTATTTAAAATTGAACAGTAATTGATTTTACGAGACGATTGATTATGAATCTCTTTAAAATTAAACAATTTAAATGTCCCATTGAAACTTTATAAACTGTTTTCGATTTAAAAATAACTACAAATTAATATTCATAATTAACATATCCCATTCAATTAGAAATTATTTAATTAAAAGAACAATTTTTTAATATTTAGAAATTAAGAATTGTAAATTTAAACCTGAATTATTCGAAATAGCCTTGAATCGTTATCATTTTAGAGTGTTAATCTAACCCTTTAACGTTACAATTTTAATTGTTCTATTTTTAATTTTCGAGTAAAATTATTGAATTTTCATGTGTCCTAAAAAAAAGTAGTCTGGTGGTGTTTTATAAAGGGAATAAGTTATAAGTATTTGAATTTTTTTAATTGAAAACACGGATTATCAAAAAATGGTCCCAATTTTTGTTAAAAAGTATAATATTTTTCAATATGTGATATTTTTTTAATATAAGATAGGTAATTTATCTTTCTCTTTCTGAATTTGGTATAATTCCTCGTCCTTTTTTGCAACTCGTTGGAAAATTTTAAACAAGTTTAAAAGTGACAAAATGGCTGCGGTTTTTCTGAAAACATTTAAAGTCAATTTATTCAAAATTCCACCATTTTTTTCTTTTTATTTTTTTTTAGATTGGTCCTAATTTTAATAGTATATTTCTTGATATTCTGTTCTGTGTTCACGAATTGGAGAGAAGAGAAACTTTTTTTCTCTGATAACCAAATTCACGTTTTTTCCGAAAGGGACACAAGATATGAAAAAACCCAAAGGAATAAAGTTTTTTCTCCAAAAAGGTTCTAGAAGAATGTCTCTTGACACTTTTTTTTTATCGCGCGTTAGAGATTTTTCGAGATTTTTGCGAAAATATTTATAAAATCTTTTAAGATTTCTTTTTTCTCAACAATACAATTTTATAGTATCATAAAAAAAGAACACAATTTAACAGTTTCAATATCTTTTACATTAAAGCTACAAAGTTGCATTTTTTTCTAAAGTTTTCCACTTTTTCTCGTTCATTCACTTAGAGTGAGGTCAAAATTAATTTAAGTTAACAATCATAACTATTTAAACAAGTTATTTTTATTTTTAATAATATTCTTTTTGAATAATGTTAGAAAGATGCGGTTTTTTCTGAAATTTTCAACTTTTTGTCCATTTTTCACTTAGAGTATGGTAATAATTAATCAAGTTTGACAAACATAATTCTTTAAACAATTTACTATTGTTTATAACTATCTTGTCTCACATAATTGCTAGAAAGTTGAGGTTTTTTTAAAATTTTCAACTTTGCTTTGGCTTTTTAGTTATTATTTTAGTTTTATTATTTACTTATTTTTAGTTATTTACTGAGAACCTTTTCTGTTTAAATAATTAATAATATTTAGTATGCGTTCCTAACTAAAAAGTCAAAGAAAAGCTAAAATTTTCAGAAACCCGCAACTTTCTAGCGTTATTCTAAGAGAAGATAGTTATAAACCATAATTAATTGTTTAAACAATTATGTTTGTTGTCTTTCAATAATTATTATCTCACTAACAAGGAGAGGTCCACTCTTGTCCACATGAACTTTCGCTAGACCTCCCTCCTTCTGCCCTCATCAACAATCGTGGAATTTTTCTATTTCCCCCCCCCCCCACCACTGTCCACGTGGTATATTGATGGCCTCAGTGCTAAACTTAAACTTTTAATGTTACGATTTCAATTGTTCAATTTAAAAAATTTTTAATTTGTAAATGAGGACATTGAATTTTTATTTGGAAATAACAAGCAAACAATTATTAATTTGCAACGAATTAAAATTAAAATAATTCAACTTGAAAATATTCATGTATAAAAAATCGTTTGAATTTTACAATTCTAATTTTAAAAGAAAGCGAAGAAATGTTGGTATTTATTTTTTTTCCGAATTGGCAAAGCAAGTTTTTTGTTTTTAAAATTTTTATTGAGTTGAAGGCGGGTAACGTTTTTTTCTGTATTAGTAGAGGGCCTTTTTTTGTTTTTCATTATTTTTATTGAGTTGAAAGGGATGAAATTTTGGAACTTTTTCTGGATTGGAAGCAATTTTTTTAATATTCTTATTGACTTTCAGGAAAGAATTTTTTATCTTCAATTTTTTCTGAAATGGAAGGTGAAAATTTTTTATTTTAAATATTTTTATTCCGTTCACAGGGATGAAATTTGGGTTTTAATTTTCTTTTGTGTTGGAAGAGAGATTTTTTTTTACAGATTTTTCATAGAGTTGGAAGGGACGAAGTTTTGTTTTTTTATGTTTATTTCTGAATTAGCAGAGGTCATTTTTTAAAGCATATTTAATAATTTTGAGGGTGGAGCTTTTTATTTTCAATATTTTTTCTAAGTTGGAAGAGGGTCATTTTTTGGTTTTAAAATTTTTATCGAGTTGAAAGGGAGAAAATTTTTGTTTTGAATTGGAAGTCAAACATTTTTTGTTTTTAAGATTTTTTTTTTTAATTGCAAGGGAGGAAATTTTGGATATTAATTGTTTTTTTTTTTTTTTTAATTAGAAAAGGATAATTTTTTCTTTTTAACATTTTTATTGAGTGGCTTATGGGAGGGGGGGATTTGTCATTTTTAATATTTAGATGAAATGAGGAAATGTTTTATTCACAATTTTGTACTAAATTGGAAATGGGACATGTTTTATTTTTAATATTTTTAGTAACGTGAGTTAAAGGGGAGGGTTATTTTTATGTGGAGCATTGTAAATGATAGCGTTTATTCACATTTTTTAACCTGAAATCTTTGAACTGTTCAATTTACAAAAGTTTGAAGTTTCACAGTTTAATGGCATTTAATTTTAAATTGTACAATTGAAAAGTGTTGAAGCTCCCATTTTATATGTGTAAATTATTGAGCGTTTTAATAAAACATTTGGAATAAAAAATTTTGTAACCTTGAATTATAAAAGTTTAAATTTCAAAAGAGTTCTACTTTGAGTGCTTTGTTTTGTAGTTCAGTTTTGATTACTTCAAATAAAAAAATCCGTTACATTTTCCCTATTTAATAATTAATAAACATGTATTTCAGGAACCAAACCAAAGCGATAATGTCGAAAAAGCAGAGAAAGTGGATTTTGTATTGGCATACGTGGATAATAATAATCACAATCATGCCAGGAAAAGGGAGGAATTCGAGAGTAGATTATTAGATCAGGGACTGGAATTAGAATACGAGACAAATCGACACCTGGGCTTTGTTAAAATAAATGCCCCGAAGGTATTTCCTGAAATAATTACAATTACAAAATTAAAGATTATATTCTGCAATCATAATTACATTTTATTAAATAGGAAGTGCTGTGTAGATATGCCGAGATCATGAAATTGAGAATGCCAATCAAGCATTCATCGTCTGAAGAATTATTAGACGAGACAAGCGATTTTTTTAACGATGCGCGAACCTGGTTTGCTACATTTTTCAAATTTGCTCAGCTGGATCCAAAAAAATTCCCACCAAAGGAGTATCAACTCGCAGCCGAATTTTCCAGGGATAAGGATTACTTGTAAGATCATTTTTTTTAATTTTAATTTTTCTTTTTAGGATGGAAGACTTTCAATTACCCCAGGCCTTGGACTCACCACACTATTACCACTATTTGACACTTTTTTTGAGCGATGACACTATTTTGCTACTATTTCGAAAAAAAAGATACTTAAGATACTATTTTCTTACAATTGTCCGCTAATGCCACTATTTCTTTAGTTTTCCTTGACAAATATTTTCAAACTTCTTCGCTAATTGGCTGAAATAATATGTCTGTTATTTTGAACCACTTACTTCTCTTTGTTAGGGTCCGTGAGTTTGACCCCCGCCCCTCATCTTACTTAATTTTTACTAACTACCTTTTTTATGAATTTATTTAGGGGTCATCCAAAAATAACGTTAGCTTTCTACAAAAAGTTGAATTTTCAACCAAACATTAAAATTTTCAACGAAAAAGATGATTTTTCGACACAGAAGATTAATTTTCTACCTGAAAATTAAATTTTTAACCAAGGATATTAATTTTCTACCAAAGAAGACGAATTTTCAACAAATTAGATGTACATTTTCAAGTAATAATTTGAACAATAAATGTATAGTTAGCTCAAATTTTATCTGGTTAATTTTTTTTCGTTTCTAAACATTTTTAACTAAATAGATGATTTTTTAAACTGAAAAAGTTCATTTTTTAACAAAAAATGGAGTAGTAGAATTTTCATGTACAAGAATTAATTTTCATTAAGAAAAAAAAGAAATGTTATACAAAACTGTACTTTGAACGTTACAATTTTAATTCTTCCATTTTTAATTTGTAAGTAAAATTATTGTATTTCCACGCATAAATAACAATTGAACCAGTGCTGCAGTCCTAAAAGAGTGTCCTGTCGGTATTTTTCAATGGGATTAAGATATAAGTATTTTAATTTTAGAAATTGAAAACGCGGATTATCAAGAAATGGTCCCAATTTTTTTTAAGTGTGGTATTTTTTAATATGTGATATTTTTTAATGTAATATTTTTCAACCTAAAAAGATAAATTTTCAAAAAAAATGAAATAGTTAATATTTAAACGACAAAAAGATTTTAATATAAGATAAAAAGCTGTTGCATATTTAACAAAAAAAAAAATGATTTTCTACCAAAAAGATGAATTTTCAATAAAATACATGAATGATAAACCAAAAAAATAAATTTTTAGCAAAGCAGTTCCAATTTCAACTAAATTTTGTTAGGTGAAATAGTTGAATTTTCAACCAAAAAAGGTAACTTTTCAAACAAAAATGGAATACATATTTAAATTTTCAGTTAAAAAGGTAATGCTTAAGTAAAAAAACGCATTTTTCAAAAAAACAGTTGAAGTTTGAACCAAGAAGTAGGACTGTTTAATAATATTGTTAAATTTTCATAAAATAATTCCATTTTTAAACAAATAATAGCGTTTTTAACCAAAAAAGATTAATTCTGAACAAAAAATGTAATACTGGACTTTTGACCGAAAAGAGTGAACTTTCAAACAAACATATTTAGTTTTGCTCATTGGGTTCTGTAGTTCGGCGAATCGTATCTATTTTTAAGTGAGTTTTGCAAATCGTGCACTAGCCATAATTGAGTTTTTAGGTATATCAAACCTAAAAAACTGTGGGAGGTACAAAAAAATATTAAAAGAAGAAAATGTTCATCACAAAAATATCTGCAAATTTTACGACAATTTTTTAATAAGGCGGATAGTTTCTGTTTTAAACGTAAAAAACATTAAAGATAAAAAATTAGAACGTGTCCGCGCAGCGAGCAGATTTTTGACATAATATTATAATAACAAAATATTCCAATAAAGCAGAAATATTTTTAGCTTAGACCAATTCAAAATGGTCTCGGAAATCCGAATAAATTACAGATGTTGGATGCGCAAATTGAACCAGACTGAGTTAGGAACTTAGTGCGTGATTAAAAAGTTTAATTTAGAAATCCTAAATGAAACAAGTTCAAAATGAATTAGGAAATTTGATTAGATTAGAGCTGATAATATCCACATTGATTTAGATTGACGTTAGGAACTTAGTTCAAGATTGGAAAAGTTCATTTTGTAAATATCAACTGAGACCAATTCGAAATGAATTTGGAAATCCAATTAAATTACACTTATTGAAAATCCGGACTGAGAGTGGTTCAAAATAAACTCGGAAATGCGAATAGAATACAGTTGAGTGATGTCTAGATTGACTCGAATAGATTTTCTGTTTGTCAAATTTTTCAAGTCGCAGCCGAATTGAAACTTACTAAACCGAACTTTAAAAATTTTCTGACACTATTTTTTCAAATTTGTGACTATTTACACAATTTTTTATCTTGAAAGTGAGTCCGAGGCCTGTTACCCTACTTTTTCTAATTGTTTTTAACAGACGGAAATGTTGTGCAGTTTATTATCTAAAATTTCAAACACATAACATTTGTAATTAAATCGAGTTCTTTTAAGATTTGACATCGAGAATGAGAATTTCTTTTCCATGCATACTCGAATCATGATCGTCGCTTTCATTTTGGAACGTCAGATGGAAGGAATCCAAAGGCTTTTGGCTGAGAATGTCTATTCTGCTGCTTATCCTTTACATGATGTAACTATTCTTCTTGTTAATTTAATTAATCGTTAAATTGGGCGATTCATAAACTCATACATGACAAAAAATTTACAGGGTACTTATAAACAACAGGGAACCGTAAGAGCTTTATTGTACGAAGAATGGGCAGCAATAAAAAAATGGATAAACATCCAGCCTCTCGACCTAGTTCAGGAATATTTTGGAACAAACTTCGCCATGTATTTCGCATGGCTCGGATTTTATACTTATATGTTGATTCCTGCTAGTATCGCTGGTCTTCTTTGTTTTTTCTATGGTATTTATTTTCTTTGATTTGTTACCGTTTCTGAAAACTAAACTTTAATCACTCTAATATTTTTTATATTATTTTCCAGGAGTCTTCTCCTTGAGTTCAAACCAGTTAGCCAGAGAAGCTTGTGATCCTTCAGCAGAAAATATAATAATGTGTCCTCAGTGTGACAAAACCTGTGACTATTGGCGCTTGAGTGAAACTTGTCTAGTATCAAAAATCACTTCACTATTCGATAATCCAGCGACTCTTGCTTTTGCAATTTTTATGTCATTCTGGTCTGTTTTGTATCTTGAGCTTTGGAAACGAAGGTCGGCTGAATTAAGTTACCGATGGGGTTTGGTTGGCTTTGATCGATCAGCTGAACATCCTCGACCTAAATATCTCAAAGCTCTTGCTAATGCAAAGTTTCTCAAAGTCAAGGAGAAAGTAATTATATTTTTTTAAATATATTTAAAGAAGTAATTCAGTATTTTTCGATTTTGAGAATATAATTTGAGAAACATTTCCCTTGCAAGGTAAACGTAATAACAAGAGAGAAAGAACCTCATGTCAGCTTTTGGAAGGTTCGAGTTCCAGCGACTCTTTTCAGTTTCTCGATAGTTTTGCTTCTAGCTTCTGTGGCAGTTGCCGCTGTATTTGCAGTTGTTTTGTACCGAATGTCGATGATCACGTCGACTAGAATATTTGGAAGGGATTTCGATTCAACGAGTTACAAATTGTTCGCCTTGCCTGCGATTGCTGCTGCTCTTAATTTAGTAAGTCCAAAAATTGTTTATGATTTTAAAATTTTGTTATCCTTATAGGGCTTGAACCCTCTATTGTGGCATCAAAATTCGATTTCATTTTATAAATGCCTAAAATAAAACACAACACATACAAACATAATATTTTAACAGACTTCACAGCCCAAAATGCTTTCAAAAGAGGGGAGATTAATGTATAGGTAGAATGTTGAATTCAATATGAAACGCGTAAGATTTTAAGTCAAAATATATTGCACTTTTAACAAAATAGTTAGATTATCAGCCAAAACAGATTTATTTTCTACCAAAAGATACGTATTTTCAACGAAAGAGTTGAGTTTC
The DNA here is from genome assembly GCA_032357855.1 of Amphibolips quercusostensackenii. Classification (NCBI taxonomy): domain Eukaryota; kingdom Metazoa; phylum Arthropoda; class Insecta; order Hymenoptera; family Cynipidae; genus Amphibolips; species Amphibolips quercusostensackenii. Next base: position 14,357,356 of record JAUELO010000179.1, on the reverse strand, counting down.
AAAGCCAAAAAGTCGAATTTTTTAGAAGACGGTAGAATTTCGAACCAAGAACTTTTCTACAAAAATGATGAATTTAACAAAATGGTTGAATCTTTAACCACATAGTTAAATTGTGTACCAATAAAGATGAATTTTTAACCAAATAGACGAATTTTCAACAAAAATAAAATTAATTATCAACTTAGCAGTTGCATTTACAACCAGATAGTTTACTTTCAAGCAACAGGACAAATTTTCAACAAAGTACTTGGATTTTTAAGCTGATATGTAGTTAAATTTTAAATGTACAAAAATGAATTTTCAACCAAATGATCTAATTTACAATAAAAAAATTAAACTTAAACGAATACCAGTATAGTTTTCAAACAAATAGATTTCCAATAAAAAAAAAAATTAATTTTATAGAAGACAGTTGAATTTTCCACAAAAAAGTTATTTTTAAACAAAGAAAGGTGAATTTTTAACTAAAAAATATTACTTTTCTACTATAAAAGATGAGTCTTTAATCGAAAAGGACGAATATTCATCAAACTAGTTGAATTTTCGACCATAAAGATTACTTTAACAAAACAGTTGAATTTTTAACTTCAACCAAAAACAGTTACATTTTAAATGAAATAGTTAAATTCTCAAGACAAAAAGACGATATTTTTAGAATACAGTTAAATTTAGCAGCAAAAATGAATTTTCAGCAAAATAGTTGAATTTTCAACAAAGTATGTAATTACATTTTTTTAAATAGTTGAATGTTATCGAAAATGATGAATTTCAAACAAACAGAAAATGAATTTTTAAGAGTAAAGTTCAACTATCAACCAAGTAGTTAAATTCTCAATAAAAAAGGTTAATTTTTAACGAAAAATATAATATATAGTTGATATTTCAACCAAAAAAAGATTTGAATTGAAGAAAAACAGTTGAATTCAACCATAAAAGACCAATTTTCAACAAAATAGTAGAATCTTCAACAAAAATCCATTAATTTTTTATCAAAAAGTTGCATTTTTAACCAAAAAAGATAACAATTTACACCAAAAGAGTTAAATTTTCAAATAAAAAATGCGAATTCTCTTGCAAATCGTTAAATTTTCTACCAAAAACTTAATTTTCAACCAAGAATTTTCTACCCAGAAGTATGAATCTTTATGCTAGAATGATGAATTTTCCACAAAACAGTTGAATCTTCAACCCGAAAATGTAATTTTTTAACAAAAAAGTTCATCTTTAATCAAATAGTAGTTGAGTTTTACACTAAAAACTATCAATTTTCTATCAGAAATGTAAGAATTAAAGTTGTAATTAAAAAACTGTTTTTCAAACAAACAAACAAAATTTTCAACCAAAAAGATAGATCTTCGACTAAGAAAATGAATTTACACAAAGTAGTTCAACTTTCAACCAAATAGTTAAATTTTCCATCGAGAAGATTAATTTTCTACCAAAAAAGATGAATTTACAACAAATTACGTAAATTTTTAACAAAATTGTTGAATTGTCAAAAAATAATGGAATAGTTAAATTTTCAGTTTAAAAATTAATTTTCAACAACATAGTTAAATCTTCAACCAATGTAATGAATGTTGAAAAAATTATTTCAACTTTCAACCAAGTAGTTGTATGTTCAACCAAAGAAGATTTCTTAATGCAAAATTAAAAAGGCGAACTTTAAATTAAAAACGATACATTTTCAACCAAAAATAGAATCTATCATCAAAAATATAACGGTTTAATTTGAAGTTAAAAAAATTAATTTTCATTTAAAAAATCGAATTTTCAACATAATAGTTCAATCTTCAACCAGATAGTGGAATTTTCAACCAAAGAAGATGAATTATGACCAGAGCCCCGGTTTAAGAAGAGTTTCGGGGATTGCCTGCAAATAGCCTTGATCCTAATCGGGGTAATAAAACGTAACCAGTCAGGGTCGTATGAACCATTTCTGTTTGATTCCTCTAAAGTAAAGTGTAGATGAATTTTTCACAAAAGAGGATTATTTTGGATTGTTGTGCGTCTTTAGCTAAAGAAAAACGATTTTTTTTAAATTTACAAAGAAGTACATTTCTGATAAAGTACTTCAATTTTTCAATAAGTAGTTAAATTTTGTGACGAACTTCGTAGTTTTATCAAAAGAACAAGAAGTTATATGCGAGTTTTTTATTAAGAATTAATAATAGTGTAAAATAAAAACATTTTACAGGTTATTAATATAAAATTCTTGAATAAATTCTTTAATTGGTAACGGTAATAGTTTAAACACTGATTAAATGATTACGTAAACTTTATTTTGCTTAATTTCATACATTGTACGTTCAGTTATCAACTTTCGGTTATCTACTATTATTCAGCATTTTAACATGTTGTCACACAACCGAAATCGAGACACCTCGCTA
>JAUELO010000179.1:14340081-14354866 GCA_032357855.1 Amphibolips quercusostensackenii | reverse complement strand
TACTATTATTCAGCATTTTAACATGTTGTCACACAACCGAAATCGAGACACCTCGCTAAACACTAAAAACAAACTGACTCGTGTGCTGATAGCTGATCGAATTATCCACTGAGGGCACTGCCCGGTTTTATCGCTCCGCTACTGGTAGCGACGCATTATTTACAAACTTTCCTCGACTCTGCGAGCTGAGAAACTCCGAGGACCAACAGTTCGAAGAATGACTAAACCGAGGGATCTTTAACCGAGGTTCTGGTGTACTTGTAAAATAAAATCACTAATTTTCGTTTTTTTAAGCATTTAAAAAAACTATTATTCACATTTATATTTTTGAATAGCCCCTAAGTTGAGTAATCTTTTCTTTCCCAGGTGTGTATTTTATTACTGAATTACTTCTACGACTGGCTCGCGGTCTACTTAACAGAAATGGAACTGCTTAGAACACAAGCGGAATTTGACGATAGTCTTACTCTAAAAGTTTACTTATTTCAATTCGTCAACTACTACGCTTCTATTTTTTACATAGTCTTTCTCAAGGGAAAGTTCGTCGGATATCCGAAAAAATATAATCGTATTTTTGGAAAAAGGCATGTAAATTTTTAGTCTGTAACTCAGAAAACTTGAATTTTAATTAACTATTTTTAACAGGCAAGAAGAGTGTTCTCCAGGAGGCTGCTTAATGGAGCTCTGCATTCAACTCACAATTATCATGGTTGGAAAACAAGCATTGAGCACTGCAATGGAAATGATTTTTCCAGTTTTGTTTAAGTGGTGGGCACTGTTTCGAATTCATACTGGACTTAAGCAGAGAGACCCGATAGCTCCTCGTAGACAGTGGATACGCGATTTGAAACTTCTTGACTGGAGTAGGTTTCAAAGAGAAATTATTCCTAATATAATATTTTAAATTCTGATCCTTAATTAACGAGGGCAGACTTCATACTCTTTCCTCTATTGCCCTCTGTTTCCCGTTTTTGAAAAATTTCTTTTTTTCCCTCTTTTCAAGTAATTTCCCCCTTTTAAAGCTTTTTTATTTAAATTTAAACTGAATTAATAAAACACAAGGAAAAAAATGCAACTATTTTTTTATTTAAAAGTTAATTCTGTTTGGTTGAAAAGTCTACTGTGATATTTTTGGTCCAGAAAGTATGTCGTTTGCTCAAAAATTCCACTATTCGGTTGAAAATCCGTCTTTTTTGGTTCAATTTAACTACTGCTATTAATGTTTTGTTGAGAATTCGTATTTTTGGTTGAAAATTGAACTATTTTTTCAAAAATTTAATTATTTTATTTAAAATTTATGTTTTTAGTTTAAGCTTCATAATTTTAGTTGAATATCCCATTGTTTGGTTGCAAATGAACTTTTTTTTTTTAAATTCAACTGTCTTGTAGAAAATTCGTCTTTTTGTCTTGAAAATTCAACTATTTGGTTGAAAACTCAACTATTTGGCTAAAACTTCAATTAATTTATCAAAAATTCGTCTCTTTTGCTTAAAAGTTCAACTATTTGGTTATAGATGCAACTGTTTTGTTAAAAATGATTTTTTCTAAAAATTTTAACTATTTGGTTGGAAATTCAACTTTCTTTATTGAAAATTAACTTTGTTCTTGAAATTTTAACTATTCAGTTAAAAATGCTTTTTGGTTGGCGTTTCTGGTTGAAGTCTTCTTTTTTTAATTTTAAATTCGACCATTTAGTTGAATATTCAACTGTATTTTTAAAAAATCATCTTTTTGTCTTGAAAACTCAACTACATATTTGGTTTAAAATGCAACTGTTTCTGGATGAAGTTTCATCTTTTTTGTTTAAAAATTTGACCATTTGGTTGAAAATTCAATTTGTTTAGGTTGAAAATTCAACTAATGAGTTTAAAAATCAACATTTTTATTAAAAATTTAATTATTTCGTCGCAAATTCAACTATTTTGTTGAATATTCGTCCTTGTGGATTGAATATTCATTTTTTATGCTAGAAAAGTAATCTTTTTGGGTAAAAATTCGTCTTTCTTGGTTGAAAATTAACCTTTTTGTTGAAAATTCAAGAGTCTTCTATAACATTCACTTTTTTGGATTGAAAATTCAACTATTTGATTGAAAATACAACTGTTTTTGGTTGAGATTGAATCTTTATTGCTCAAAAATTCGACCATTTCGTTTAAAAATTTATCTTTCTAGGTTGGGAATTTATATTTATATTTATTTATATTAATTTCCAACTGTTTGGAAATTCTTATTTTATTTTAAAGATTTGGTTGATAAACCCGTTCTTAATTAACTATTTCAATTATTAACTTTTGTATTTAGGTCCCAGAGGATTGTACGATGAATATCTGGAGATGGTAATCCAGTTTGGATTTATAACTGTATTTGTCGTAGCTTTTCCCCTAGCTCCTTTCTTTGCTCTGGCGAATAATGTTCTTGAAATGCGATTCGACGCTACAAAATTTTTGCGACATTACCGAAGACCAGTTCCTCGGCGAGTGACCGATATTGGAATTTGGGCTCGAATTCTCGACGCACTCGCTCGCATTTCCGTAATGACAAATGTTAGTATCCAAAATATTATTATTCGATGCTCGAATTGTGCAACTTTTTCGACTTTGTATTTTAATCATTTATTTTATAATTTTAATCAAATAAAACTAATGTATTTAATTTCAATTTTAATTATAATGAAACTTTAAAAATTTAAATTCAAAACTAGAAAAAATTGTAACATTTTGATTCAAGAACATTAAAAATTGTATAATTTCTCATTAGAGCTTTATACTAAGAAAATTTTTAATTCATAGCATTTGAAATTGAACAATTTCTAATTTCTTGAATCCGTATTTTGCACTAAGATTTTATTTTCTTAAATTGCAAGCCTTCCTCTTTTCCCTATTCACTTTTTTCGATTGAATACGAACAAAACTAACAGAACCCAATGAGATAATCCAACTATTTTGGGCAAAAGTTCATTCTTTTTGGTTAAAAGTTCGACTACTTGGTTGAAAATATAATTATTTGGTTGAAAATCGTTCTTTTTTTGTCGAAAATTTAACTTTGAAATTAAACAATTTAATTTCGGATAGTAAATTCATCATTTTGGATCAAAAATTTCTCTTTTATAGTAGAAAATTAATCTTCTGTCGTTGAAAATAATTTTTTTGGTTGAGAATTCCACTGTTTTCTAAAAAATTCCTCTTTTTGCTTGAAAATTTAACTATTTGATAACAATTCATCTATTGTGTTAAAAATTCATCTCTTTTGATTGAATGTCTAAGTATTTAGTTAAACAAAATTCTTTAATTCAAGTATTTGATTAAAAATTTAACTTTCTTGGTTGCAAGTTGAACTACTGTGTCTGAAATCAATTTTTTAATTGTTGAATATTAATTTTTTAATCTGAAAATTTAACTGTTCCATTTTTCGTAGAAAATGTATGCCTCATGAGTTGGAAATTCATGTAGGTTATTGGAAAATCGTGTTTTTGGGTAGAAAAATATTCTTCTTTTTTGTAAATTCATCTTTTTGTCTAGGGATTGAATTTTTTGGGTCGAAAATGCAACTGCCTTCTAAAAAAGTCGTCTTTTTTGCTTGAAAACTGAACTATTTGGTTAAAAATGCAACTGTGTGGTTAAACGTTTTTTTTAGAAAATTCAACTATTTGGTTGAAAAGTCATCTTTCTTTATTGAAAATTAACTTTATTTTTTAAATTTAACTATTTAGTTGAAAATGCAACTGTTTTTGGTTAAAGTTTAATCTTTGTAATTGAAAATTCAACTGTATTATGAAAAAAATCGTCTTTTTGTCTTGGCAATTCAACTATTTGTCTAAAACTTCAATTACTTTGTTGAAAATTCGCCTCTTTTGCTTGAAAGTTCTCAACTATTTGGTTTTAAAGACAACTATTTGATAAAAAATTAATCTTTGGAGTTTAAAAGTCAACTGTTTTTTAAACAATTCGAGTTTTTAACTTGAAAGATAAACTCTTTTGTTAAATTTTGTCTTTGTGTTCAAAATTCAACTACTCTGTTGAAAATGTACTGTAATTCGACTTGAAATCTTAGAGATTTAAAGCGCTTCATATCAAATTCAATATTGTATCTATATTAATTTTATTTTAAAGAATTTATTCTCCTATTTTCGTGAAAAATCACCCTATTTCCCCTGTTTCGAGAGAATTTTGGGCTGTGAAGTCTGAATTATTAAAAAAAGAATAATTTCATTTATTAAAAATTATACAGTCTTAAATTTAAATGCCTAATTTTTGAGTTATTTCAAGTTTAAAATGTTCAAAATAAATGTTCCTGAAGTTCAAAATTAATTTAAATTATAAATTTCTTTGGTCTGAAAATTATCTAACTTGAAAAGTTTAATAGTTCAGAAAGGAATATTTTGAATCCACATGCAGATTTCTTCAAGCTGAATGACTATTGTTAAAAAATTGTTGTTCCTTCAAGGTTTATTTTGAATGTGCAAAAAATATTTGAAAATCAATGAGAAATATTAACTCTTATATTCTTAAATAAATAAAGTTATTATTTCTGTCATTCAGTGTCTGATACTGCTCTTTTTTTTATCTTTAAAAATTTTATGCGACTTTTTGTAGACTTTTTTCGAAATTTCATGCGACTTTCTTTGTGATTTTATGCGAATTTTTTCAAGCCTTCTAGTCGATCCGAGCCCTGTTATTTAATAATTAAAAATTCATATTATCAGATTCCAGTAACTGATTTTCCGAGATTGTTGCTTAATCTATAATATATTTGGAACTTTTTAGGCATTTATCATTGCTTTTTCATCTAATCTGATCCCTCGACTGGTTTACATAACGGTAGTGAGTAAAGAGAAAACGGACGTTGGATTTTTAAATCACAGTCTCGCATATTTTAATACCGTGGATTTTGAGAATGGAACAGCGCCTATCGAAACGGCTTTTGAGAACGTTACGATCTGTCGTTATCCGGAATACAGAAATCCACCGGACGACCCACTGCCTTATAAACGACCTACGATTTACTGGCACATTTTAGCTGCTAGACTGGCTTTCATTGTTGTATTCCAGGTAACTTAATAATTAAAATGACGAACTGAAAATTATACAAAAGCAATTTAACAAAAAAAAACTTACAGTGTTGTTTTAGAGTTCCAATTTCGAAATTGAAGAGCGCTTTTCCAAAATGGCTTATATCCAAGAAATCCCGTTTTTCACAAATAACGATTTTTATATTAAGCTATGTTTTTTAATTTGGTACCTGTACTTTTGTCTTATTATTTTTACTAATAGCACAAGACAATGAATACTATATAAAAACGCTTTTTGGTTACTCATTAGGGTGGTCCAAAATAATTTTTTTCGAATTTTTATGCATATCGTCCCAAAAAAACCTCATAAGTGAAAAAATGGGTTTTACGAGTTTTTGGCGCTAATTATGTTTTTTTTGGGTTTTTTTTTAATGAAAATTGTTTTTGATACATTAAATACAACTTCATACTAATAACTAGGTGTTAAAATGAATTATTTAAATAAATTATTATTGTTTTTAGTAATTTTCTCTTAGAATAGAGTTAGAAAGTCAAGGTTTTTTAAAAAAAAATTTACTTCTTGTTTAATTTTTAATTAGAGAAAGGTAAAACTTGAATAATGTTGACGAAAGTAATTGTTTAAACAATTTATTATTATTGTTAATATGTATTCTCTTAGAATAATGATAGAAAATTGCAGTTTTTTCAAAAATGTCCCCACTTTTTGTCCAATTTTCAATTAGAGTCAGGTCAATAATGAATTAAAGTTAACAAAATTAATTGTTTAAACAATTTATAATTATTGTTATTCTGAAATTTTCAACTATTTATCTAGTTTTCACTTAGAGTGAAGTAATAATTATTTCAAGTGAACAGAAATAATTGCTTAAACAATTCATTATTATTGTTAATAACATTCTCTTTGCTTGATAATAGAAAACTGCGTTTTTTTCTGAAATTTTTAACTATTTGTCTATTTTTAACTTGGAGTGACTTATCAATTATTTAATTTTGCAAAATTAATTTTTTAAACAAATAAGTGCTAAAAAGTTGCGGTTTTTTTTAAACTCTTAAACTTTTTTTCCACTTTTCACTTAGTGAGGTAATAATCAATACAAATTAACAAACATGCTTATTTAAAAAATTAATTATTGTTTATAACTATCTCCTCTTATAGTGATGCTAGAAAGTTGCTTTTTCTAAAATCTTTAGTTTTGCTTTGAGTTTTTAGTTCTGAACAAATAGTAAGTGAACCTCAACCAGAATCATTTTTTAAATGGTATTGATTTAAGTGAATTATTTTTGCTCCTGCCCCTATGTTTAAAAAAATTAATCAAAACAAAAAAGCTATGATGCACAGGAGACAAAAACAAAGAATGAAATAATTACAAGTAGGTGGGAGGACTAGGTCTGTAAATGACTTATAAAAGTTTGGTTTTGATTACAACAAGAAATTTATTACAAAGCGTAAAATAAAAATTTGGAACTGCAAATATTTTAATATCAGCCCTTCCTCTCCTTTGCTGTAAACAACAATAATTTGTTAAAACAATTATTTTTTGCTAAATTTAATTAATTATTAAGTCACTCCAAGTGAAAAATAGAAAAATATTTAAAAATATCTGAAAACCCGCAAGTTTCTATCATTAAGGAAATAGAATATTATTTGAAAAAATAATGAATTGTTTAAACAATTATTTTTGTTACCTTGAGTTCATTATTACTTCAGTCTAAGTGAAAACTAGACAAATAGTTGAAATTTTCAGAAAAAACCGTAACTTTCTAGCATTATTCAAATTGAATATTTTTAAGAATAATAATAAATTGTTTAAGCAATCAATTTTGTTAACTTTAGTTAATGATTTACCTGACTCTAATTGAAAATTCGACAAAAAGTGAAAAAAATTTGAAAAAACTACAATTTTCTAGCATTATTCTAAAGGAATATTAACGATTATAATAAATTGTTTAAAGTCATCTTTATTAATATTAATTAAGTATTACCTTGCTTTAATTGAAAATTGAACAAAAAGTGATTTTCTTTTTAACCGCATCTTTCTAACTCTATTTTAAGAGAAAATTGCTAAAAACAATAAGAAAATGTTTATGCAATTTTTAAACATTCAGTTATCAGTTTTAAGTTGTACTTAATAGATTAGAAACAATTTGCATTGAAAAAAACCACAAAAAAATAATAATTAGCTCCAAAAACTCGCAAACCCCATTTTTTCACTTATGGGGTTTTTTTGGGACCCTATAAAAAAGACTCATGGGGGTGATATTTGGAAATATGTGTTTAACTTCATGAAGCTTGCGCCACCTCTAAATTTCATTTTTTTCAAAACAAAAAAAATGGATTTATTTTTATGTTTATTCTGACAAATTTCCGGGCGATATGCATGAAAATTCGAAAAAAATGTTCTAATGCATTTTTGCACATATAAGATTATAAATTTTAAAGGAATTTTTTCTTAAAGTTAGTCGTTAATTCTTTAAAAGATTTTTCTAAACAAATATGTACATTTTTGTTGTAAAATAATTTTCCGAAAGTTTGGGCCAAGAAGAGACTTTTTTCTCTTCAAACATTTTGTCTACAATTTACTGTTGTCAAGTTATAGTTTTATAAACAATTATATCTGCTTTAAAGTTGACATATTTGAAGATAGATATCTCAGCACCTAATAGACCTGAAAATTAAAAAAAATGTGAATTGCTTTTCAGAATACACACTCCGGATGGGAAATAAATTATCCGATAAAGTTAAAACTTTGGTAATTATGTGAATTTTAAAAATGACCTGATTGACAACTATGTTTGCAATATTTCACAAACAGTTATCAAAAAGGTAATTTTGAAAATTCGTATACAATTCAAAGTTTTAACTTTATCGGAAATATTTTTTCCTATGCGGATTACGTGTCCTGAAAAGCAGTTTACATTTTTTTCGAAATTTTCGGGTCCAATAGGTGTTGAGATACCTGCCTGAAAATATGCTAGTTTTAGTGCAAATTTAATTCTTATAACACTATATATTAACAACAGTTAATTGTGAAAAAATGTAGTAAATAAATATAATTTTGAGTTTAAGACTGGGAATTTCTCTAAATAATTATAATTTTGACTTTTGAACAGGAAATTTCGTAAATAATTGTAATTTTGATATTGGAACAGGGAATTTCCGTAAAGAGTTATAATTTTTATTTTCGTATCAGGGATTTTCTAAAATCTGACTTAGAATAGGGAATTTTTGACATGAAACGAGAATTTGGAAATTCATTTTAATTCTGCAAATCTATAAGAAGGAGGAAAATCCCTATTCCAAGTCAGAATTCGTCAATTTTGAAACTTGCCTCTTTCAAAATTTATAAAAAGGTGCTATACTATATTTCTGAATATTGTGATAGAAAATTTTGTAAATAAATATAATTTTGATTTTGGGACCGGCAGTATCCGTCAAGAATTAGAAATTTTACTTTAGGACAGGAAATTTTTCAAAAGAATTTAAATTCTGATTTAGAACTGCGAATTCCCGTAAAGAATTATAATCTTAATATAAGGTTCACTTTAGAACAGGAAATTTCATTAAGAGTTTAAATTTTTCTTTAGGACAGTGGGTTTCCGTAAACAATTATAATTTAGACTTTGGAATGGGGGATCTCCTTAAATAATTATAATTTAGACTTTGCGACAGGGCATTTCCGTAAAGAATTATAATTTAGCTTAGGACAGGGAATTATTGGCATGGAACGAGAAGTTTGAAGATGAATTTTAATTCTGATCTAGATGATGGGAAAAATCGTTGTTTTAAGTCCAAATTCGTCACATTTTGAAACTTCCCTCTTCCCAATTTTGTAAAGAGAGTGTTACTATATTTGTGAATTATAAAAAAAAGTGTCGCAAATAAATATAATTCTGACTTGGAACAGGGAATTTCCGTAAAGGATTATAATTTATACTTTGGGATAGGAAATTTCCATAAAGAATTATAATTTGACTTTGAATAGGAAATTTTTTACATGGAACAAGAATTTTGGAAAAGAATTTTTTTCTGATTTAGAAGAAGCGAATTTAAAGAAAATTCTTGTTTCAAGTCAGAATTTGTCACAATTTGAAACTTCCTTTTTCTGAATTTTGGAAAAGGGGGCTATTATATTTCTGAAATATAATAGAAAAATAGGTAAATATATATAATTCTGACTTGGAACAGGGAATTTTCGACATGAAATGGGAATTTTGGGAAATAATTTTAATTCTGATCTAGAAAAAGGTAATAAAAAAATTCCATTTTATCTCCATATAATGTTGCTTCGTGGATATAGAACATTTTAAAAGCGAACCCACTTTTGAGCATCATTTTTTTTTTATGAATTAAGTTTTTTAGTACGAAAATATTTTTATTGTATATAAAATATTACTGAAATTATGAATACCGCAAAAACTAATTTTTTTTTAAAGATTGATATAAGACGTTTTGCAAAAGTGCTCTTTAATTTAAGGGCTTCTTCATGATCTCTAGATAAATTTTCTTTTTAGTTTAGGTAAATATGTGTCTATTTTTCAGAATGTAGTTGGACTTGTGACAATGAGTGTTCAGTGGTGCCTTTCTGGAAAACCACGAAAACTACGTGAACGTATAAAGCGTGAGGCCTTTTTGACTGAGGAACTGGTGATAAAAAGAGAAGCGGAGAGGGCACGAGAAAGACTTCGATATTCCTCGAGTGTTAACAGAAACCATGGGGACCATTTGCATAGAAGAAGTATCTCCAAGAATCAAGGAGGGAGTCGATTATAACTTTTTTATTAATTAATTAATTTTTAAATTATTAAAAATTTTTGTATTAAAATTAATTTAAGATTTATTATAGGAGAATAAGTATGTATAGGCATATAATGATTTTTATAAATTCTTTCTTCGCGATTATAGAACATTATTATAGGAAAATCGTTATAGGAATAAATAATTATAAAATATTGAAATAAAAATGTAAATATAAAGCACATGAAAATCTTAATATTCCTGAGATTTAATCACATTTTAAGGAGCACTGCTGAACAATGCATAATAAAATGTAAATCCTATCATTATTTTTTGTACTATCTATTATGAATAAAAAGTATACTTATAGGATTTACGTTTTATTATAGCGCAGTTAAACAAAGATCTTTAAAATGAGATTAATTCTCATAAATATCACAATTCAATATGTACTTTTACTTCCATAAGAGTGGTCCAAAATAAAATCATTAATTTACAGTTTCTCTACTTTCTGCATTAATTCTTTCACTATTTTAATATTATTTATACTTATACTGATTTTTCTGTAATATTTTTCCTGGCACAATTCTTATAACAATTGACTACAATCGCAAAAAACGATGGGAAATCATTACAGGAAAATCATTATAGGCCTGTACTGAATTTCCTATGATATTTTTTCATAAGAGTCTTTTCACGATTCGTGTGCCTTTCTCCTTGATGAAAATCAGATTAATTATAAGTTATAACAAAAATTTCGAATTTTATTTAATAATTTGTTTTTGTAAGGGGTGTGCTTAAGAAAAAAAATAACGCTTAAAATAATGTGCTAAAATTTTTGATCGGAATGTAAACCTGAATGTAAATGACTTCGATGTTTCGGATGTGCCTTTGTGTCTAAAGCCTATATTTTGACATTATATACTCTTTTTGTCTACCTATTCGAATTTTAAAATTTTATAGAGATTCGACCTATATTTATGAAGTATGTAAAGGAATTCGGAATCTCTTCAAATTTATTATATATCAAAGCTTTTATAATTGTCGTGTAAGTATTACCGAAGAATTTTTTTATATTTCTGTTATATTTTTTAATTAATAAGAAATGGATTGGAGACCTTTATAAATCCGTTGCTAATGTTTTATGTAACGTCGATGGAAAAATGATGCTCATCTTTTTATAACTCGTAGCGACTTTTTCTATACCTTAAATTAAAATCTGTACGGTGTGCTAATGTTATTACAATTGTTGTATATAATTGTATGAATAATTTCCGAACAATTTCGATCAAAGATATTTCGAAATTTGTAACTAAGTTATTGAAACATTTCTGAATGTTCAGGTTACTTTAATATTAATTGTGCAAATAAAGTTTATACTCATAATTTGTACAAGAATTTTTCTTATATTCTTCTTCAAAAATAAGATTTTTAATGATCCTATCTAAGAAAAAGTGATGTTACCAAATATCTCGAAAATATCGGACACATTGTCGTAGAAAACTTGATTGATTAAAAAACTGCGTTAATATGACTTTTAGTGGCTGTTTTAATGTTGTTTGTCTATTGAAAAAGATTACGAATTTCTGCACCATCAATTTTGTAAATCAAAATTTCCAAATAAATAATTTTATTTCATGATAAAATTTATTTACAAATATTTTTAAACATTATTCATAAAATAAAAAATTATATTTGTAAATGTTTTTTTATTAATTGGAAATAATTCAATTCTGAACATTTTGCTACCACACAATGTAATTTGTAAACTTTTTCAAACTTTTAAGGAGATGAGAAAAGTAAAATTAAGGACACAGAACATCTTAATTTACGGAGTGGCACTGTCGATACCGGAAAAAATTACCAGCGCTGACAATAAGATTTCTTGGACATTTTTTAAAGATGTAGGTTCTATTTTATAAGAATAATTTTAAATTTTGAAGATTTCAAAATTTGTCGAAAAAGAATCTGGAAGAATTCTTTTATTTAGAAGTTTTTGAAGTTTTGAAAAGATAAAAAAATAACGGTGAGCTTGAAATGATTAAAAATCTTTAAACAAAATGTAGATTTTCGTGAATTAAAAAAAAATTAGAAACTTTTAAGAATTTTGAAATGTTTCAAGGGAATAATAAAATTTGCTTACGATTCATAGGAAAATTTCAAATAATTTTTTATTTTAAAAATTAATTCTAAGAGAAAATTGCAAAGTATTTCAAAACATTTCCTAAAATTTCGAAAAAGATTATAGAAGATTTTAAAGAAAAAATTTTCAACCTTACAAAATTTAAGGAAAAATTGGAGTATGTTTAATATATATATTTAGCCATTTTTAAACGCTTCGAAAATAACTTAAGACATGTGAAGATTTCAATTTTTTATGGAGATTTTTAAAGGTTTAAAAAAAGAGCGTTTTCAAAATTTCGAGAGATAGAGAATGAAATAAATTTAATTGGATTATTAGGAAATTTAAAAACGATTTTATTTTTTAAAAATATTATTTTGAGAGAATATTTAAAAAGATTTCAAGACATTTGAAAGGATTTCCAAAATTTTCAAAAAAGTAAATGGTAGATTTTAAGGCATCTTTTAATATTAAAAAAATTTTAGGAAAAATTCAAATAATTTTAAGATATTTAAAAGGCTTAGAAGTTTTGAAGAGTTTCATAAAAAAATGTATTTCAAGATTTAAAAACATTTCGAAAAAATGTAGACTTTTGAAAGTTTCCAAAAAAGAAGCTTTTTATGAATTTTAAAAGGTTTCAAGAGAATCAAAAAATTTTTTCTAGATTCTTACGAAAATTTCAAATGATTTTTTATTATAAAAAATTGATTATTAGAGAATATTAAAAAAAATTTTTTAACATTTCGAAAGATTTCCAAAATGTTCAAAAAAGAATCTAGTAGATTTTAAGACATTTTTTTGTTTCTACAAAATTATAGGGAAAATTCGAATAATTTTAAAAGATATTTAGGAGGCTTAGATGCTTTGGAGAGTTTTATAAAAAAATAATCATTTCAAGATTTCAAAATATTTAAAAATAATGTAGATTTTTGAAAATTTCCTTAAAAAATAAGCTTTTTATGAATTTTGAAAGATTTCAAGAGAATAAAAATATATTCTCTAGATCCCTAGGAGAATTTCAAATGATTTTTTATTTTAAAAAGTAAGTTTTAAGAGAATATTTAAAAATACTTCAAAAAATTTTAAAAGATTTACAAAACTGTAAAAAAAAATCATCTGGAAGAATTTAAGGCAATATTTTTAATTTTGCAGATTTTTTAAGTAAATTATAGGAAGAATTCGAATCAATTTAATAGATATTTAGAAATTTTAGCAATTTTAAAGTGTTTGAAAATATTTTTAAACTTGAAATACTACTAATATTAATGTACCTAATATTTTGTAAAATCCTGTAAAATACAAACATTTTCTTTAAAATTTTCCAGATTATTTTTCGATCGACATATTTGAAATCTACAAAACTCAACAACTCTTAACAAATAAATAGTTATTCGATATTTTAATTTTGTTAAAAAAAATTATTGCATTCAATTTTCTTTATTTTTATATATTTTCTTTAATTAAACTTTTCTTTACTCTTTAAATAAAAAAAAACTACCAGCAATGCTATATGCTAGTATTAATAAATAAATAACTGCTGATATTGTGTGCCGAAATTTATATTTTGTTTATATACATATGCTGACTCAATTTTTGTAAAGTAATGCTATTAATGTTTTAAACTAAATGCTGTATCTTGCAAACTCAAAATAATGTCATTTTAAATTATTTCCACTTTTTAAAATGTGGAAAAAGAGAAGCAACAAAATACGGAGTTTTGCAACAATCAAAAATGTTTTATCTGCGCAGACTCAACACTTGACAGGAGACTCTATGTTCCGATTGGTCAAAACTTCGTTCAAGGCGTTCAAGGTTAACCTAAAATATATAGTTGATAAATACAAATATATATGGTTTACTCCGTTTACGGAAACACTGTTCTATTTTTTTACATGATTTTATGTTTTAAAATGTTTTCAAATTTTTATGTTTGAAAAAAATTGAGGTTTTGTTTCTAATAAAAATCTCAAAATCCAGTTTTCCACGAAAGTCTTGAAAAGGGCAGAGATGTATTTCTGACATCCCATTGGTTACCAGTTTACATTCGTCATTTGCATTTACACCATTTTACATTCATGCAGATACAGCTGCTCCAAATGTACACACAAGAGAAATTCTGTTTAATTTCCTGATGAATTAGTGTGCTGTGGGCGCGGAGGTTAACTTAGAGTGAGAAGTGGATCCAATTTCCAAGTGTCAAACGTGTTTTACCCCAAAAAAGCATAAGCAAGGTAATTTGGAGGCTATTTACAGTTGCAACTTTCAGTTATATTCAAGAATGTCTTCGTTTAGTGTACTAGTTCAAACAAAATGTATTAAAAGTGTAGAAATTAATTAGTGAGTGGAGTTCGAGTATCAAATGACAGGTGTCAAAATTGCCTCGTGTTCGTATATTTTCCTATTTATTTCGGCAGGAAATCGTAGAAAACAAGTGCTGTAGTGACCGATTTACTAGTCCAACTCCAAATTAGGAAAGTTTCTTACATCTGATTATGCCTGGGTAAGCCTAGCTCCCTATTTTCGGCACTGACTTCATCGCACGGCGATTTATATTTATTTTTTGCAGTAGGCTCGAGACTCGACTCAATTTGTTTTGCATCTGTTGCAACACAGTGCTTTTATTCATTATTGTTTATTATTTTCTACTGCGTCCATTCACTTATTTCCATTTTCGATTTTCTATAAAGTCATTCGCTTTTTAGAATATTTATACAACTTAATTTATAAATGATCACATACATGATTTCTTTTTACCTATTGAACGTGAAATTTTAAAAACTGCAATTTTCAATTCAAATCCTTCACACCTAAATAATTTAAAAATAAAAAAGGTTAAAATGAAAAATGTCATGTTAACAAAATTCAAAATTATTTGGTTCTAATTTAAATAATTAGAAAT
>JAUELO010000179.1:14282298-14293470 GCA_032357855.1 Amphibolips quercusostensackenii | reverse complement strand
TTAATTATTTCCGTATATCTCTCATTTAAATAGGTTTCTTTAAAATCTTCAATAAATTGTTCTAAATGTTGCCAATTCATTTTATTGACTTGAAACCAAGCTAATGCTTCTTCTTCAAAAACAGCATCTAAATTTTCTAAAATGTCCTTTTCGTTAATTTTATATCCTTTTTTAAATCTCTTTAAATTATTTAAAAAATAAGTTGGACTATTTTCTGTGTTGTTTTTAAATTTGATGGGCCAATTAGACGTTATTTAGAAAGGGGTTTGTATCATTCCGAATGGAAAAAGAGTTGCTGTAATTTCATTTATATTATTTTCATTCATCTCTTCTCTTTCTCCATCGGTCCCTCTATTCCTATCCATTCTACTTTGCGTTTCAGTTTCGTGTTCAGGCAAGTTTGACATTCGTATTGTTAATTGCCTTTGCACCGGTCTCGGTAATGAGTATCCGTCCCCTTGACAGCTGCCTCTATTTATTGTTATTCTTTCTCGTGCACCTGCTAACGAGTGCCTTTGGTCATTAATATTTAATTCTGTTTCGTCGAAATGAACCGTATTTTCTACCTTTCGTGACTTATTACATTGATTGAATAAATTTTGTGTTGAATTTAAAATTATATCCATTTTAGCATTTAAATTTTTTATTTCTACTGAGAGTTCTTTTATTTTCATTTTATTGTTTTTATTTTCTTCAAAATTAATTAATTCTTGTGCCTCATTCCAAAATTTGATATTATTTTCTATGAATGAATTGACTGCAAAGGTTTGTTCGTTAATTTGCGCGTTTCCTCTATCCCTTCTTTCTATTTCTTTTCGTAGTCTTTCGCGACCTACTCTTGTTTTCTTAGTTCTTTTTCTATCTATTTTTTACCCAAAACAGTCAATTCGAACTCTAAAAGTCATTTTTAATCTTTTAACTAGAAAACGTAAGAGGTCTTTAAAACCACAAAGATGTTTCAAAACAGCAAGTGGAAAAAAAAGAAACAGCAAAATGAAACAGAAATTAAAAAATAAATAGACAAAGAAAAAAATAATTGCAAAAGAACAAATCAAAGTAATAAATGTAATTCAGACAATATATAAAGAAATGGAAAATAATAAGTTAACTGCAACAGCAGGTTCCCCTTTTTTGCAAGAGAACCTGAATTACGTATAGATCTTCATAACAAATCAAAAGTTTGAAGAATACAATTCAAAATTTAATCAATTCTTTTCATAATCTAATTTCATTTAGAATAAGCCACGAAGCATTTTTTTTACAAGCGGAAAGTGGACGTTTTCTGGCTCATCCATATTTTTCTAATTTCAACTGTCTTAAAGTATACATACGGATATAAGTTCTTATTAATCTTTATTAACAATTGATATGCTCATAATTTTTATTTAATTTTCTGTAAACCACAGAGCACTCTCTCTGAAGGTGAATACTTCCTACCCCCTAAGTCTTTTTATAATGCCTACTGTTTGAAGGTTTATTTTAGAAATCAATTTCTTATCAATGTCTATTAACAATTTAGATAGTAATCATGTTTATTAGATGAGACACAAGCCACACAGCTTTTATTGAAAATTCAAAGCTATACTTAATGTTTTTAATGATAATCTTAACGTATTTCTATTGTCCGATTGTTAATAACAATTCCTAGGCCACTATGCTTTTATAATTTCCCAAAACCATGAGGGGCAGCCTGCCGCAAGATTGAAGTTTTTTCTGCTCATCATCCTCTTAATAACCTTTATGCAAAGAAGCTTTATAGAAATTCCAATTTTTCAACTGTGAATAACAAATTCGAGTTTACTATTTTTTATGGTTGCTCGGAACCATATGGACTATCTTCCCGCAAGATTGACGTTTTTTACCCCCTTCAGTTTTTTGTTCATTTACATTTTGAGAACGAAAGTTTGGGACTACCCTTACTGCTACACCATTTCTGCATTTCTAATTTTTTTCTGCATTTATTTTATTTTGTTCTACTGATGTTCTAAAGATAAGAAAACCACGATTATGGTTTGAAGATGGATCCGAAAAGATGAACAAACGGCGCACTTAAGAGCTTGCTTTAAATTATAGCAAGGAAGAATCATCCAAAGCACTTTCATTGGTTGAAAATGTGACCAATAGCGAATCTGGGACGCAGCAGCTTCGTAAGGAAGACGATTTTGCGAGTAAATTTTAGAGAATCTTGGCGATGTACGTGGATTCAAGTCGAAGAGGAAATACAAAAAGCTAACAACATGCAATAAAGAAATAAGTGGAAAGATTCATATCTTCCGTATTTTATGATCTCTAAAGCAAAAAAAGCATGTTATCCAGGAAACGGTAAGCATATAAAAACATTGAATGTAGTAGCAAATTTCTATTTCATAAGTTTATTAGGTCATGTAGTTTAGCGAATCTTGTAACAAATAAACAAGGTAGTCTCACTAATCTTTTTGGGTAAGAAACTAGTGCTCTTTGGAAAGTGGTATATAGACGGTGCTTTTGCACATTAGATGACACGGCAAAAGTGGTCGAAGAAAAAAGCTGATATGGATGCGACCAATAAATCTCGTAACAGTGATTCTGACAGTGAAGGGAACATGAGCCCTGACCAGAGTTTTTTTCATGGATACATCTTTCTTACTGATTTCCTTCGTCTCTCTTTAATTAAAAGCAGATGGCAATATTATTTTGACAAACTTAACACCTTAATTTGTCAATTTCTGTAGGACAATTGAATTAAGTTTTTTTTAACATACTGATTTTCTTGTTAAAGAGAGTGCAGCCATCACATAAAGCTGCTGTAAAAAGTTTGTAACTATTCCAATGATGTCAGTGGAATGAGTTATGATATCAGCTTCGAATTGGAGTATACGATTACTGATTCAGAGGGGTAATATTCTTACTGAACAGAAAGCATCTTCTTTCTGCAATATTTGTGCAGTTGGATTGAAGCATGTTAACAACTTACCATATGTAGCTAGAAATCCATGCAATGAGGCATACTTCGTGTTCTAGAATATTTGTTACGTGTATCCTACAATATGGATTTAAAAATTTTTTTCCGCAAAAAAACGAAAAAAAAACGCAAGAACCAGGAAAGGAACGTACTCAGATACAATCATGATCCAAACTGGGTTTAGCAGTTGATGTGGTGAAGTAGGGTTACAAAACTTTTAAGATACCAATTGGTTGGTATTTAGAAGTGTAGCAAGAGGAAAATAATAAGATCTTTACAAAAGTTAGAGCTAATAACAGCAAAACCTCTGACAGACAATTTACAAACCTAGATGTTCTTCATCATATTTTGCTTTATTCGGACCCTTTTATTCTTAACTTTGTTGTTAAATAACAAATTCCTGTGGAGTCAAATTAAATATCCGCAGTTACTCTTCATACCTAGAAGCCTTACGGTCATTGCTGAAAAAAAAACATTAAAAGCCGTAATGAGTCGTACTCTAGCAATCTCCCCAGACAACGAGCTTCGCAAAGTCGTCAAGTGTCATAGATCACAAAAAATACGCAAAATTACTGTTAATCCCATAGATCCCCATTAGTATTTAAGGTCTTTTGTTTCAGGCGCCTCTTATTCCACTGACGCTCTTAATCATTCATTTTTAGAAACTATTTTTCTTTATATTTTCCTGCTCTGGCATACATATTTAGCTTCCTTTACGTTCGTAGATCTTCTTAAGCAAACTTTTGTGTTCCTATGGCTTTTTATGTTGTGTCTGGTTAACTCCTCATGCACACTTCCCACTATGCTTTTACTGACCTGCCTCTGGGTACGGTACCATTCACTTTAGCTAAATATACTTATTTCGTCAATTGTTTTCCTTTTGTTTTATTAACATGACCAAAGCAAGCCGTCGTGGTGCCGCACAGTGGGCTGAGTTACATAAAAAATTAGCGAAACCCTAAAAATTGATTTTCAAATTTTCAATTTTTATGTACTACGTTTCATACGAGAGTAAAATAGTAATACTAAAATGACCGCGCAAAGTCAAATATTTTCTGCTTCAAGCTGCCGAATTAAAAACGATTTGATGGCCAACAATGATGAAGGTAAGTAGATTACTTTTGTATAAAATTTTTTAAAAACTTTTTACATTGTGTGTTTAAAAGAGTGTTAACTGTATACATTTCAAACAAACGTATTAATTTAATAACCTAAAAAGAAGTATAAAAATAGTTATAATCATAGGAGATTCCAGACTTTTGTAATTCGGACAGCATTCAAAAAGTTACTAAAATTCGCAATCGATAAAAATTTGTTGCAAAATGCTGCTGGCCTGGCTTTGGAAGCCAAATATCACATGTCGTGTCACGCTCTGCACGTTTTTTCACGCGCTTAGTCCCGAGTGGGTGTTACTACCAGCGTTGCCAGCGGGCAAGGCAAAGATTCTGAAGCTTTTTGGCAGCAGACTTTAGAAAAAAAATCGAGAGATTAAATAAAAATTCATAAATTGATTGTTACTAATAATTAATATATGAAATCATAATAGAATTTCATTACATAAAAGCAAAATTACACGAAATAAACTTTTTTTCAGTTGGAAACTTATTTCATGGAAAATTAATTATCAGTAGTAAAATCAGATGCATTCTAGTGACGTAAATAGTCACTTCTGATACGCTTTTTTGTTTTTAAAAATTTTAATTAGATATTTCAAATAAGTCTTTTCAAAGCCATACATTCACTGTTTTTTTCACAAAAATCAGATGTATTTTAGTAACGTAAATAGTCACTTTCGGTCGGCCATTTTGTCTTTCAAAAATTTTGTTTCAAGATTTAAAAACAGTCGATATTTTAAATAAGTTGCTCCAGAACCGTATATTAACCTATTTACACAAAAGTCAGATGCATTTTAGTAACGTGAGTAGTCACTTTCGGCCCGCTATTTTGTTAAAAAAAATTATCGATTGGAGATTTCGAATAAGTCTATTCGAAACTGTAAATTTACGGTTTTTACAAAAAGCAGATGCATCTTAATGACGCAAATTGTCATTTCCGGTACGCTGTTTTACTTTTTCAAAATTTTGATTCGAGATCTGAAATAAGCAGGTTTAAAAGCTTAAGAATCACCTACTAATTTTTGGATACGCGCATTTGTCTAATTTTTCGATTTCTCATGTAATCCAGCCCACTGTGTGTCGCGTACATTTAGCAGTTTCCGCCGGCTTTAGAAAGCCTTAGAGCGGTGTCTGACTGCACCAGTCTGGGACCACTGGTACGCGCACAGTGCGCCAAAAGAATGTCTTTGCACAAATTGATATTCAGAAGCAATGTCTCAACGGATTTCAACTTTTTATCATTAATCAAAGCTAATCAGATCCCGCATGAACCCTTTCGTCTGATTTTGAAAAAAAAAATTATTTGTTTTTATTTAATAACTAAAATGAAAAAAAAACAAAGTTTTTAGAAGAGTCCCGGTTTTTGAGGCATCCTTGGCTTCCATACGAAATATCTAGAATCAATAAAGTCGCTCATTTATCAAATGTGCCTATCTAATAACAATTTATGACTGTTTAAACAAATTTAATTAACAAATGCACTGTCTGGCTATTTTTAGAGTTACAAACTTGATTTTTGCAAGGTATCAAACTGTAAAGTACTAATTTCTAGACCTTTAGGAAGCTTGCATGATTACACACAATCTTTATTGTTAACCAAAATTGTTCAAACCTATTTTAATTATATAAAATTATTAATGAGAAAAAATCAATTGTTAACGATCGACAGCACATAGCGATCATTACATAACGGGCTGTTTATACCTTAAATGAAAACAAGTTTTTCTTAAAAGTGCCTAAGATCATAAAAATTTGTTAAAATAATTGTTGTTAACAATAAAAATTGTTGATTTGCATGCAGCCTTTTTATCATAAAGAAATATTGTTTATTCAAAATTTATTTCACGCAATAAATATTTCTTAAACACATTACTATTTAAATTATATTGCAATAGTATCTAAGACAGGCTTACAATAAAATTTATAAATAACATTTTAGTACAGATATGAACATGAATATACATCAAGAACAAAAATTCAGTACTATTTACATTTTATTTCAAGTGTACTATTATTTATATCGCATTTTTTTACTTATCTACGCGTTTTTTTGTATTTAGAGACTTGTGTTTTCGGATCGACCAAATCTTTATTGAAAAACAATTATTCCGTCCTTGGCATTGGCAAATTCTTTGGCTTCAATTTGATCATCTTTATAGAACTAGAGTACTTTTAAAAAATTTTCCCATCAGCATGACCTTCCAGGATCGATTTGGGATCATGAATAACTGCATTGTTTTTATTTATTCCAACGCAGTTGCCAGAGAAGAAAACATCACCCGTTTCAAAAGGGTTTAGATAATAATCCAACATGCTACTGACTGAATTAGCGCCTTTTTCTTGCATGTTTTCTTCGACAATAAAAACATTTGCTTCAATATGATTAGAATAATTATTGATTTCAAAAATTTCACATGTCTGCTTAGCATTAAAATAAGAGAAACCGACTTGCTGAGGACTGGATTGATATGAGACGTTTTTAGACATAATCAAACGATAACGCTGCCAGTAACTTAAGTCTGTATTTTTACCTTCAAACCACATCCAAGTGGTCCAAGCTAGATGATTTTGCCGATAAACGTCACATAAACCACTTGCTGGTTTCATTTTTGTGATGATAAGATAATAATTATTCCAAATATCGCTAAAAGTGCTTCTTGATATTGCTCGTATTTTCCATTCGGTATCATTAGCTAACTCTTTAAGCTTGCAGTACAAAGAAATTTGCGTGTTAACTTCTTTACCTTATGCGGAGAAAAATGCAAGGCTGGTCTGGCTACCTAGATGTGCAGACAGACTATATTGTAAGATCAACCATAGGACAGTTTTCTAGATGGCTAAAGCGACTATCTCTAAAAGGTTAAGAGAATAGGTTCAAATCGATTATCTTATAGAGTCGACTCGATTATCTCGGACGGTCGACTCTGTCTTATATAGTAAAAGTCACTTCTTGTCATACGTACCTAACTGGTCTGCACTTTACCTAACAGTAAAAATCTTTAAAAGGTCTTTGCATATGAGAACACTCCCTTTACACTCTACTTACAAATTTAAAATTACAAACTTTAGCTTACTGTCTCTAACCTCCTTTCCCTTTCTTTACTCTCTTCACTTTACCTCTCTCATTTAACAGTATCAAATTCTCCCTCCTCCCAATCCCTTTAAATACATTTTTCTTCCTTACCGCTTTTTACTCTCTAGTGCACGACACATTTTACTTCACACTGCAATTCGCTCCCATTCAACACATTTTCTCTTTCAAACCATGGACCACTTTGCTCTGCTTTTCACTTTGACATTTTCACCACTTTCTGCTTTGTATTGTCTCTCCTTTTCTGGTGGTCTGCTTCTTTCTCCTCCAGCCGTATCATCTCCATTCTGCCTTTCTTTTCGTTTCACTTCAAGACTGTCTTGCCTACTTTTGCATTCATGTATTTTTTTTACCTGGACTTATATACGTTCCAGCCTTTCTTTATCTCTTTGGAGCCACTTTTCCACCAACTCCTCTCTCTCCATCCAGTCTTCCTCAACCGATAATCATGTGCCCTTGAGCTTACCCCTTGCCTGCAGTATATCTATTTAGTTTTCCATTAATTTCAGCTTGAGCATCAATTCTCCATCAATCTTTTAAGACTGCTCTATCTTCGCTTCTGTCTGTGTGCGTGCCGCTAGGCTCCCTACTACATTTACCACCTCGCGGTTATCCCCACTGCCCCCCAGCATCTTTAAGTTGATCCTTTTCTCGTTCCTGGTCTCGTTCTCCATCGACCACTCTTTCTTCGTCAAAGCTGTTGGAGGATTCTTCTATGTGCTCTAGTTCTCCTCTGTTTTACAACTCTCAGCTTTTATCTTTATCTTATTTTCTGCTAAAGACTGTTCTCACTCTTTACTCGGATTCTCTGACTCCGCTTTCTCTATCCACTTCTCTACCTTCCTATCTGGTTTCTGGATGCTTAGCTGCATCTTCGTCATCTCCTCCAGTAACTTCTCCCTTTCTATCTTGTTCTCCATGTACGCTCGTTCCCTCTTTTTCTCCCGTTCCACTCTTATCAGCTCCCACCAAACCTCTACCTTCTTCTTCTTCTCACTCTTCCTGCCTGATGTGACTTCTCTGTCACTCTCTCTCTTCTTCTTCAACGTAGTCAAAACCACTGTAGTCAGGCTACTGTCTCGTCACAGCTGACGCTCTCTTTACGCAAGCTTCCAGTGCCTCTTTTCCTTGTCCTTCGGGTTCGATCCCTAACCTCAAATTAACACGTATCAATTTTTACTTTGCTCCTTACACCTTCTCCACAGATTCCACTTTCACACACTCACTTTCACTTTTTTCCAGACACTTGCTACACTTTTTTTACACAACAGCAGGTCACGCCTACTCTCATTGCCGTCTTTATTCTGCCAAAATACTTTACCGATCTCACGCACATTTACTCGTTTCCAAACCCGAACCGGAAATCCTCAAAAATGGTATAGTTAAATTTTCAGATAAAAACTCCGATAAAAAAAATAACTTTGAAAAAAAAAACAAGTTTCCAACAAAATTGTTAAATTATCAACCAAAAAGATGAATTTTCGATCAAGAAGATTAATGTTCTATCGAAAATTGCGAATTTTCATCTTATCTAATATACAGGATAAAGTGTTAAACAAACATGAAATAGTTAAATTTTTGGATACAAAAAATAATTTTAACAACGAAAATAAATTTTCAAGAAAGTTGTTAAATTTCAAATCAAAGAGAAAAACTCTCGATCAAAAAGATTAATTTTCTACCAAAAAAGACGAATTTTGAGCAAACTACATGAATTTATAGCAAAATTATCAATGTAATTTCAAAGCAAAAAATATAAATTATCTGCATTAAAAGCTGAATTTCAAAATTAAAAATATGATTGTTCAACTAAAAAGTTAAATTTTCAACCAAAGAGTCTAATTTTCAAGCCAAAAAGATAAAATTTTCACAAATCAGCAAAATTTTCACCATAAAAGTTTATTTAAAATTGAAAACTTAGATTTTCTACCAAAAAGTTTGACTTTCAATTAAAAAAGATAAATTTTTAACTAAATAGTTAAATTTTCACCTGACCACTACACATGAAACGAATTCTTATCAAAATAGTTAAATTTTTAACTAAAAAAATAAAGCTTTAACTAAGAAAATAAACTTTTAACAAAGTAGTTGAATTTAAAAAGAAAGATTATATTTAACAATAGAGTTGTATTTCTAACCAAAATTATAAATTTTCCACCAAAAAAATACATTCGTAGAAAATTATATAAATTCATTTCTGAATAATTAAATTTTCAAACAGAAAAGAGTAATTTTTAAACAAAAATGGAATATTTAAATTCTCATTTCTAAAAATTAATTTTATATTGGAAAAGAAAACGAATCTTACACAAAACAGTTTTGATTTTCTACTAAACTGCTAAATATTCAAGAGAAATGGGGGAATTTTCGGCACCAAATAGTTAAATAATCAACCCAGTAATATAAAGTTTCAACAGAAAAGTTATTTTTTAATCACATAGTTAATTTTAAGCTCATAAAAACTAGTTCTTAACCAAAAAAGAAATTTTCAACAAAATACATAAATTCTTAACCAGATAGTTGATTTTTTAGTTCGGGAGATTAACTTTTTACAAAAAAAAGAAGAATTTTCAACAAACTATATCAATTTTCAACAAAACAGTTGAACTTATAAATTAAAAAAACATTTTTTACTTAAAAAAAAAGAAGTCTCAAAAAAAAGTTCATTTTAAACCAAAGATAAGAATTTTTTAATTAAACATTAATGTTTGAATAAAAATCGAATGCCTGAATTTCAATTTTTAAAAATAATTTCAACTTGGAAAAAACGAATCTTTACAGAACAGCTCAATTTTCAGGACAGACGTATTTTCTATACCAAATATTTAAATTTTCAACCAGATAATATGGAGTTTCAACAAAAAGGTTTATTTTTAATTAAATAGTTAGATTTAAAATTACAAAAGTAAGTTTACAACACAGAAAATAAATTTTCAACAAAATACATTCATTTTTAACCAACTCGATGACTTTTCAACTCAGAAGATTCATTTTCAAACACAAAATAAGAATTATTCACAAAATATATTGTAGTTCAATTTTTATCAAAAAAGTTTGAACTTAATTCCGCATAGTTATCTTTCTGAGCAAATTTTGGAATTTTAAAGACAAAAAGGTAAATTTTCTATATAACACAGTGGAATTTTCAATCCAAAAATATTAAATTTCACCAAAAAAGTTAATTTTCAACCAAACAGTTAAATTACCAGTTTAAAAAATTATTTTTCACTTCAAAAAAGAACAATTGAAAAAAAAGTTCAATTTTAAACTTAAGATATAAATTTTCTAGTAAAACTATAAATCTTCTACGAAAAAATTAATTTGTAAGGCAGTAGTTCTACTTTTAATCAAGGAGTATAAGGAGATGATTTTTTGATAAAAAATCTAAAAGCTAATATTTAAACGGAAAAATATTTTATTGAATTTAACTATGAAACACAAATTTTCAACAAAATAGTTGGATCCTCAACCAGAACCCATTAATTTTCAACCCGCGCGTGCCTTCACATTTATCATAAATGTGAGCACAATAATTGAATGATGTAAATAAAGCAGATCCGACCTTGAAAATCATTTACCTCTAAATATTAAGATGATATTTGGGTTGCAATTCCAGCTCTCCATGAGGTTTACGTAGGAGCACGTGCACGACGACCCTGACCCTGCCATGTATCCTTGCACAAACCTCAAGTGCGGAAGTATGTGAGAAGTGAAAGATAAAGTTTTATTTTGAAATTAATGAACACTATTCAAGTTTAAGCTAAATTGATAATTGATAAAATTACCAGTGATTACTGAAATAATCATAATTTAATTTAAACTTGTGTTAACCTCAAAAAGATCAGTCTTGAATCTCTCGAATGTCACAATAATTACTCAAGTAAAATAGGTACACATAAAGTACAATTTTTCAAATCACCAGCAGAATTGTTCACTATTTTTGACATCGCTTGGAATACTAGGAATACTAGTATCAGTTTTTTCAACGAATAATTAATCAGCACCACGTAATCGACGCGTACGTT
>JAUELO010000179.1:14244489-14254749 GCA_032357855.1 Amphibolips quercusostensackenii | reverse complement strand
AGATGCTTTGTTCTCCATACCGATGGTAGAGTGGACTCGATCCGTCCATTCCATCGTCTTCTGTGAAAGGAAAGCTAGTTTGATGAATTCACTTTTTTTATTGAGTATTACATTTTTAAAGTGTATCTTGATTTCTTTCGAGAGATTAAGGCGAAGAAAGCTAAACGGTGTTAAGTCCAATAAATCTAATTTTACAGAAGTAAAAAACCTTTCGAGAGGAAAAATTTACGACCGATTAAGTAAATTATTTTTTCTTGCGTAGGTGGATGGATCAGTTTATTAGCCATTGTGTGAAAAAGTAGATGGCTCTACATGTGCATGTAATAATCTAATGGAAATATCCGTGGACTTAGCACCGTTTAACATTCCCTAGTATTATAAATACATAAAAATAGTACATAAATGGTTAAGAAAATCATCTAAGACTTTTGTTTTTATTTATTTAATAAATAAAAAACTCACCAAAAAAAGGAAAATTTGTAGTATTAGTACAACATTTTTAAATTTTGTATATAATATCTCCAATTGTTAAATACTTATTAAAATCCTATAATGGCCGTCGAATTGTAGAAAAAATTGTATATTTTATTATAATTCATTCATCTAATTTAAATTTTTTGAAATTTAAAACATTTGAACACATTTAAGTACTTTCGTGTCCTGTTTCTACGAAATTCATAAATTTTTAACCAGTTTAATTTTCAACTCAGATGATTAATTTTACAAAAAAGTTCATTTTCAGTCAGTTGAATTTTCAATAAAGTAATTAAATTTTCAGTTAAAAAGTAAGTAAAAAAACAATTTTCAAATGAGAAGAATTTAAAATTGAAAGTCAAAACCTAAGACATAAAAATTGATGAATATGTATTTAAAGGTTGTACAACTTTAACAATTTCAGAACTTAATATTTTAAACAGAAAATTTGTGAGCTTAATTGAACGCCGCATCGTATTAGGGGGTATAAAATTATCCTGCAGCTTTTAGTTGGACCCTGACCGATATTTTTAAAAATTAAAATTTTTTGTTTTGAAACATATATCCTTATAGGAAATTATATTGCGCATCTTTATTTCTCTTGTAAAACGTTGTGACTTTTGCATTTTCCAAAATAAATGCAAAAAACATGGTTTTGGAGAAACGACGATTTTTCGTGTTTTTCTCGTTTAAACTCATTCTAAATCCGAGAGTTTTCAGTATTTTGACTTCAAACTTGAAGGAATAATTTATTAGACTATTTTGAAGCTGTTAATAAAATCAAAATTAATATTTATTTGTATTAAAAAAAGTTAATAATTTTTTTAAACAGTTTTATAAATATTATTTGAATATTTTCAATCGCAAAGTCTATCGACGTAACTTTAAGATATAATAAACTTCCAGTAGATGAAATGTTTATTAGGGTTCAGATAAGTTTGATAAAATTTTACTTTATTTGGACCAGCTGCTGAAAAACTATGATGTTTTAATGCTTTTGCTAGACGCGCCGCGGGGCCGTGAATGTAGGACTTAGCGGCGACTCTGAGACAAGCGAGCTGCAGTTGCGCTTTCCTGAAGGTCTACACGTAAAAACTTATATCTTTCATCGTAAGTTTTTTAAATAAAGTAATTGTTAATTAAAATAATAAAAAATTATAATTTTATGCATGTAAATACAATTTTTTATGTCACAGGAAAATAAGAAGATCTCTTGTCAATCTGAATCAATGAGAAGATCGTTACTAAATCAAATCAGTAAGGATCTCCAATGAAAATTCTTACTGATTTGATTAAGTGATAATCATTTCACTGATTCAGATTAGAAGATTTTTTCACATTTTTGAAAACTTAGACTTTTGATTTGACGAATTTTCGTATAAATCTTGAAATACCTTGTTCCTTCTAATTTTTTGAATATTTCCTTTTCATGCTTCTTCGTCTTTACTTCTTTTTCTGCCTCGAGGTTTCGAGAAAACTGGTGCCATTTTTTTTTTTTTTAATAAAATAAACTTTTTATCAATAACAAAATTTCAGATTTTAAAAATGATTCTCTTATTTTTGAGAGTTACACTTTCCTTGTACAAAACTATTATAGAGTATATTCTTCAAGCACTCTACCTAATGCACATATTTTTTTTAGAAATTTACGTTTACGGAATCTTTCGCAAAATCCTTAAACATTGTAGGCAAAGAAAGAGATAAAGGAAAAGGGAAAGAAAATAATACGTTTTTACTGGAAGAGACGTCATAATGATTTCGCTTTTTTATATGAGTTAATATATGTATGCATGCAAATTATTATTAGTTTTATAATACATTTTTGTAAAAACTTTCTGCAAAATATAAGTTTTAACGTGCAGATCTTCAGGAAAGAATTACTGCGGCTCGCCTTTCTCAGAATCGCCGCTAAGTCCTACATTTACGGTCCCGCGGCGCGTCGAGCAAAAGCATTAAAGCATCATAGTTTTTCAGCAGCTGGTCCAATTGAAGTGAAATTTCAGAAAAAACATCTTTGAACCCTAATAAACATTTCATTCGCTGAAAGTTTATTCTATCTTAAAGTTACGTCAACAGACTTTGCGATTGAAAATATTCAAATGATATTTATAAAACTGTTTTTAAAAAATTATTAACTTTTTTTAATACAAATATATATTAATTTTAATTTCACTAACAGCTTCATAATAGTCCAATGAGTAAGTTCTGCTAGTTTAAAGTCAAAATACTGAAAACTCTCGGATTAAGAACGAGTTTAAGCGAGAAAACTCGGAAAATCGTCGTTTCTCAAAGACCATGTTTTTTGCATTTATTTTGAAAACTACAAAAGTCACAACTTTTTACAAAAGGAAAAAAGTTGCACTATAGAATTTCCTAAAAGGATATGTTTCAAAACAAAAATTTTAATTTTTCAAAAAAAATCGGTCCGAGGCCAACTAAAAGCTGCAGAATAATTTTATACCCCCTTATACGATGCGCCGGTTCAATTTTGAAGCCTCAACTGAAACGCTTGAAATTACAGAACTTCAAATTACATGCATTTATGAATGAAAAGCTCATCGAGATTCTAAATTATTTTTGAACGTTTTGAAATTCAAAATTGTGTAATTTCAAAAAATCTACTTTCAATTTTAAATTATACAATTGTAAACACTTCAAATTACAAATATTTAATTCATAATGGCTTTGAATTTGAAATTTAACATTACAGAACGATTTATTGATTAGGAGAAAAATTTATGGGGATTTTTTCTAAAAATGTTTTTGAGATAAGTATGAAAGGTTTTATATCAAAAACAATAGAAACAGGGAGAAGGTAACAAAGCTATTACTTTAAAAAAGGTTCCCTCAAGATATTACAAACTTGGGGATAGGTTTATCAATCGGAAAAATTGATTCTTTGTTCCTTTTATAAAAAATAATTTTTATATGTAATCAACTTTCACCAATGAATGAAGAATTAGACCAAGTCACTTTTTTTATATATGTCTAGGGTTTTTATTTCCAGATACTATGTGAATCAGCATAAGATTTTATTATATATGCCTGTAGTTTCCCTATAAATAATCCCTTATAAGGAAGTCTAAATTTTGGCCTCGAAACATATTGGTTCCTAGTAGTGTAAAAAAAGACGGAGACAGAATAAGGGAAGAGTGAAGGTTGGTTTTGGTTGACTTTCCTTTTTCTCCCTCTTTTTTCTTTTGTTATATATTTGTTTCTAATGACCTGGAAAGGAGGTGGTTTCGAAATCTAATTCTGATATATGAATTTTTTATGCTCGGATTTCGGTGCATAAAATGATTCATGAGAAGAGGATTTCTTTTCGATTTCAAAAGAATTTTTAAAATAGACACTAAGCTCAAGATTCGTTCCAATATTCAGGGTTGCCTATAAATGCTATTAAGAATTCTCTTATTTGAGACATAAATATTTAACCTCAATTTATATAAAGATATTTTATTTTTGTTTAAATATTTCTTAGAGGATGATTTGAAATTGGCATTTTTAGAAATGTGTGATTTTTTTATTATTTCTTTTCCTGTTTGGAAAGTGTAATAATCTGAATAAATTGGTTCAGAATCAACAAAAACAAAATTACTGCAATGTTACCGAGCGAAATATCAAATAAAAAAAAATGTATTTATTTAAGGTGAACGTAAAAACCTTTCAAAATATTGAAAAATATTGTTTTTTCGTGCTAAATTTGGATTTTTTATTTTTTAAGATATTCCAAATTGATTTTCTTTAAACAAAATTTCAGGGACATACTTTTAAACATAATTAAGCACCTTTTGGATTTTTTTTTAAACTCAGAATTTTTTGCAAAGCATGTCAAATTTAAAAAAAATTGTAATATAAAATTAAATAACAACGTGTGTTTATTTATAAAAGTGCTGCATATAACTGGATTTAACTCTTTTTTTAGTTTGTTTCTTTTTGGTTGGAAATTAGTTTTTTTTTTACTGAAAATTTAACTTCTATTTTTGCTTAAATATTTACCTTTTTAGTTGAAAATTTCTCTTTTGTTGCTTGAAAATTTAACAGTTTGGTTGTAATTTTTGTTCTCTCTTGAGTATATGACACTTATCCGATTCCTATTTTACTGACATTTTTTTCATCATACTAATTCCACACGAAATGAGATATTGAGCTGAAAGTTTGGGAAAATATAGAAAAAGGACTAAGGAACTTTTATGTATTAATAAATTTTCACAGATACAATTTTCAAACAAATATATTTTTTTTTTTAGTTGAAAACATTTATTAGTTACATAAACGTTCCTTTGTCACTTTTCATTATTTTCCCAAACTTTTAACTCGATATCTCATTTCGTGTGGAATTGAAGTGATAACAAAATGTCGGTAAAGTAGGAATGAGATAAGTGTCACTTGCTCTTCAGTGAACAACCTTTCATAGAACGTTATAACAATTCTTTAATTAAAAAAATGTTTCTACTTGCAAGGGTAAGAGTTATAAATTCAATAAACCAAATGGTTTTCTGCTCTCAGTTTTCTATTTTTAGTAAAACAAAATTCCTAAAAAAGTTAAATTTAATGGAGGAGCTGGGATTTGAACACAGGACTTTCCGCATGCGAA
Organism: Amphibolips quercusostensackenii; assembly: GCA_032357855.1. Lineage (NCBI taxonomy): Eukaryota > Metazoa > Arthropoda > Insecta > Hymenoptera > Cynipidae > Amphibolips > Amphibolips quercusostensackenii. Next base: position 14,249,678 of record JAUELO010000179.1, on the reverse strand, counting down.
GCGGACACTCTACCACTGAGTTACACCCCCGGTTATAATTTGTTAACTCCTATTTTTTCCTTCCATTAAAGTGTTTTTGATTAAGAATTAAAATCTTTTTTGGTTAAAATATCAACTATTACATTCTTCGTTGAGAATTCATCTGTATTGGTTGAAAATATAAACCATTTTGTTGAAAATTAATTCTTCTGGTAAAATTTTTTTTTCGGTTGAAGATTTGTCATTTTCATAGAAAATTCATCTTATCTTTCGTTGAAAATTTCATTACTTGTTGTAAATTCGTTTCTTTTTTGTTCAAAAATTGTTTTTTTTTTTCTTACTGAAAATACAACTATTTCAGTTGAAAATTTAACTATTATATTGAAAATTCGTTTCTTTTTCGGCTGAAAATTAATTTTTAAAGTGAAACATGAACTAATCCGCTTGAATAATCCAACATTTTAGTTGGAAATTCATCTCTTTAGTTGAAAATTAATTTTTTAACGAGAAATTTAACTATCCAATTTTTGGTTGAAAATTGATCTTTTTAGTTGAAAATTCATATATTTTCTTAAAAATTTGTATTTTTTGTTAGAAAATTAATCTTTTTGGTTGACAATACATTTTTTGGGTTGAAAATTCAACTATTCCAGTTAAATATTCATCGTTTTAGTTGAAAATTCATATGTCGGTTTAAAATTCAAATTATTTCCAGTCGATGATTCATAATTCTAGTTCAAAATTTGTCACTTTGGTTGAAAATGTAACTATTTTTTTAACTGAAATATTTTTTTGGCTTGACATTAATTTTTTTAACTGCAAATTTAACTATCAATTTTTGGTTGATAATTGACCTTTTATGGTAGAAAATTAACATTCTTTATTGAAAATTTAATAATTCCAGTTAAAGATTAGGCTGCGTCTAGTCGTCCTGAAAAATTGGGGGACTTGGAAAAGGGTATGGGCTAGTCGTCCCGAATTTTCGGGACTACTAGCCAAGCGTATGGAAAATATTGGACTAGTCATCCCGAATTTCGGGACGGCGAGACACTTCGTAAAGATTAATCAATGACTGGTTGAAAATTTGACTATTTTGTTAAAAATTCGTTTTTTTTGTTGTTGGAAATTATTTTTTTTAACTGATTATTTAAATATTCAATTTTTGGTTAAAAATATTTTTTTTATTTGGAAATCCAACTATTTGGTTGAAAATTTATCATTTTCAATTGAAAATTGAACTATTTCGTCGAAAATTCATGTATTTGATTAAAAGTTCAACTGTTTGGTTCAAAATTAATCTATCTTATTAAAAGTGCAGTATTTTTACTTCAAATTTTAGGTATTTGAAGCGTTTTAAAAATATATTTAAGAATATCTTTTAATATAATTTGCCAAAGCTTTCTCAATTAAACATATTAATTGAATACCTAGGAACTGAAAAAAATATTCCTAATTAACTCGCGAAACTGGATACAATTATACCTATACCTGAAACAACCTGGAATCGTAAGGGAATTTTATTCAGGACTGTAGATACTAGACACCCTGTAATTACTTATTTAGAGTATTATTTCTAAAAATCTATACGAAATCAAGGAAGTAGATAAAACGGACGGGACTTTAATTTCACATCTTTTTGGCAACGACCCTTAAATGGTTAATTCTTTCTCCAATTTAAACTTATTGCTTATACATTTGATATTAAAAAAGTAATTGATGGAGAGGGATTTTCATATCAAAGCAAGATTGTAAGCGAAATTTCTTTTGTTTCCTCAATGCGAAGTAAACATGAAAGACACTTTCGTTTTGTTCTTTAATCAATTATAATTAGTTAGTTTAAAAAAACTCAGTTAAAACACAGAAGAAAAACTTTCTTAAAATTCTGTTTTAAACAATTTGAAAAACAGCAAAAAGACGTACGATGTCCATTGTTAAACCCAAAGTAAATAATGTTAACTCCAAACAAAAAGAACAAACGTAATAATGTATGGGATTTGTTTTACAGGTCCGGATAAAAACCAAAATGGAGCGTTGAATTCTCTTTTGTGTAAGAACATTTATTTTACGTCTGTCAAAAAGAGAGGTGTGTCTGGAATTCATACCTGAATTACGATGACGCAACGAGGAATCAACGACCGAGGACAACATCAACCAGTTCAACCGATCTGTTTGTCGCCATTTTCATCCAACTTGATTCTACATCGATCGCTGCCGTAAAACTTGTAAAACACTCCTTTTCTTAAGAAATTTTCTAACACAAAATGCACTCTAAACTCCTGCAATCGTCGTGTGGGCGTAACTTATTATTTACAGGGAATTATACTAGCTATAAAACTTTCATTTTGTATGCAAAGTTGAAAATATGTCAACCGCGGACGAAAGATACTTTCGATCGGTTGTTTTTGATCCTTTTCCGATCTTCGTCACGATCTTGCACGACGATTGGCTGCAGATCACGTGGCCCTTCCCACCCGGGCTTATTCAAATGGAGAAAAGGGTTTAAACTTTGGAGTATTTTTAGTCACTAAGTTCATGGAATTATTAAAGTAGCGAAAGAAAAAACACATAACTAATATGAGGGATAATTTAAAAGAATGTTTGTTGCGGATATTTTTTTTTCAGTTGCATTTTAAGTCGGCTGAAAAATCCAGGAAAGTTAAAAAAGAAAAACTGCAGTTGTTTAAATTTGTTATTCAACTCGTATTTATTTGTTCGTTTATTGTAATTATATATTCGTTATTTATCTGCTTAATTTTGTAGTTTCCTTCCTTTCGTACTGATGGTAAGGCGCGAATATAAGTACGATTTCAAAACAGATCGGGAAAGTGCTGGTAAAACAGTTTCGCACTTAAAATTATATATTTTTCAGAATTGTAATTTTTATAATTTCAATCAATATTTTAAAAATTGTTCGAAAATTACCTTTCAACCACCGAAAAAATCAAATACAAGATTTTGGGGCACATACATCGATATAATCGATATTCTATTGAAGTATATCTATCTTACAAACGAGATTACGAACTAAAAACTGAAAAATGCGAAATTATTTTCAACACCAAACTCTTCTTATTATAAAAAAGTGTTTACCAGTTGTGTTAGGGATAATTAAGATTTTATTACATTATTTAATTATCGAAGATAATAAAAATGTATGGAAAAACATTCCTATATGTAATTTAAATAGGTTAATAACAATTTATATTTACTTACAAGCATGTTTAATACTAGAAATTAACGTATAATAAACTAAATTTTATCAGCATCGAAGACAAATATTAATTTATACCTATATTTAAACTTCTTTAGTTTATGAATGACTGCTGGAACAGGCCTCGGATACGCTACACATTTTTCGAGCGATATAACACTATTTTGCTACTATTTCGAAAAAATGACACTAAATGTACTGTTTTCTTACAATTGCCGTGCATAAATTACACAAAGTTTTTTGACGACTAAATTTATTTCGTGAATTTATTACAGGGGTCACTCAAAAATAAAGCTAGATATTAGATAGTTCAATTTTCAACCAGCAAGATTAATTTTCTACCAAAAAAAGATGAAGTCTCAACAAAATACATGTATTTTTAACCTAATATTCGAAGTTTAAACTAAGAACATTAATTTTCTACGAAATACATTTTTAATCTAGCAGTTTAATTTTCAACTCAGATGATTAATTTTTAACAAAAAGTTCATTTTCAATCAGTCAGTTGAAATTTCAATAAAGTAGTTAAATTTTCAGTTTAAAAAAATTCGTTTTCACCCAGATAAACGAGTTTTCAACTAACATTATGAGTCTTCAATCCACAAATTAAATTTTGAAGTTCAACTTTCATCTAAGGTGATGAATTTTCAACCTAAAAAGATGACTTTTCAACGAAAAATTTGATAGTTGATATTTCAATAAAAACATATTTAATTAAAAATTAAAAAAACAGTTAGATTTAACCAAGAAAAAGGAATTTTCAAGAAAATATTTGAATCCTCAAATAAAACAGATCAATTTTCAACCACGCAGTTGCATTTTTAGCCAATTTTGTTTCCAACAAGGACGAATTTTTAACGAAAGAAATACATTTTCAACCAAAAATAGTGGAATTTCCTACCAAATTGTTGGATTTTGGAGCCGCAAATTCGAATTTTCCATAAAATAGTTAAGTTTTCAATTAAAAAGTTAATTTTTAGTCAAAAAAGATTTATCTTTAATCAGACAGTTGCATTTTTATCAAAAAAGTGAAATTTTTACAGAAAAGGATGAATTTTCAAACCCATCAGTTGCATTTTTAGAAAAAAAATTTCTTTAAAAAAAGAATGAAAGAAAGATAATTTTCCATAAAAAAGATTCAATTTTAACCAGACAGTTGCATTTTTAACCGAAAATATGACATTTCTAAAAAAAAAGAGTAGAATTTTCAAGCCTTAAAGACGATTTTTCAACAAAAAATATTCTAGTTGAAAATAAAAAACTGATTTAACCAAAAAAGAAATAAATTTCGAACAAAATAGTTGAATTTTCAACTAAGAAATATGACTTTAACAAAATTGTTTTATTCATACAGTTTACATTTGAGTGGGAAAACGAGAAAAATATGGAAATACGGAAAAGAATGTGAAGCCTACGGTAAATAAATAGGAATTTTCATAATTTATAGACTAAAGAATAACATTTTAAATGAAAAATTAAGTTCATTTTTAATACTTTTAAAATATTAGGTTAGAAAAATGGAAACTGCTTGAAAAGTAAAGTTAATTTTCCATTACACACTTTTTAATTTCGGACTGTTGACTTCTAAATTCAGATTACACGTAAGTTTAATACTTGAAAAATGTTATGACACTATTTTTTCAAATTTGCACTATTAACATTATTTTTGTCTCTGAATTGAGTTCGAAGTATTATTAAGTTGATTCAACCAAAAAAATTGGTTTGGTCAATGAATTATTTTATTGAATCAACCAACATTTTTTTTCATTTAACCAAGTGTTCATCTATATGAACAAAAAATTTTTTTAGTTTAAGAAACAATTTTTTCTGAAGTTCTCTAGAAGTTCAGTGCAGTCGCGACACTTCAAAGAATTTCTCTATTCTCATATAAGCGCCGGCTGTTTTTATCGCCAGTGTTGCAATAAGCGAGTTGAAATAGTCGTTTTCAGCCATTACCTGCTCGTACAGAATTTATTAGAACTTTATTGTTGAAAAGGCC
>JAUELO010000179.1:14156040-14171087 GCA_032357855.1 Amphibolips quercusostensackenii | reverse complement strand
GGACAAAAAGGGATTGTAGATAGTCCTAAGACCTGGAGGCTTTTGGGAATAGGCATCTTCGAGACAGGTTGGTTTTTGTGGGTGGTACCTTGGGTAGCCTCCCATCGTGAACGAATTCAAGCGCATAGCCTTCGGCGAATTTTCGAGCTAAGGACGAGAAAATCGAAGACCCACTTTCCCCTGGAAAATTTAGGCAGGACTTTAATAGAGGGTTTTCAAGTTGGAAATCAAAATTTAAGAAGGAGTGAAAGTCAAGTGTGAGTTTCAGGTTCGAGGTGATATGATAACATCAGGGATCACAGCGTTTATGAGCTTTCATTTTAATTCAAAATTCTTTAATAGTTCAAACTAAAAAAGATTTAAATCGTCAATGCAAACTTATCCAAAAAGAAAAAAAAAGACAATTCATGCTTATTCAAGGAAAATCATTACACTTGAATTTTTTCGAATTTATGGAAAATCTATTTAAGGGGAATTCAAAGTGCATTCTCGAAAATTTCACTGAACTCAAGAAATTTTAAGCGAATTCAAGAGAACTTGAATGGATTCAAGGACATTGGATGGAATATGAAGGAAATTGGGAGAAATTTAAGAGAATCCGAAAAAATTTAAATCGATTTAAAGGAATTTTCGTAGATTTCAGAGAATTCAAGAGAATTCGGGTACATTTCGGTAAATTCGATAGAATTAAAGTAATATGATTCGCCTTTAATAAGCTTGAATTGTCACGCATCTTTTAAACGGATTATACTAAGAATGAAACTATGAAACTATACACATTTTGTAACTTTGTTATGCATAAAAGTGAAGAAAATGACTTCTATTTGATTTAAAAAAAAATTATTTTTCAAGGGTAGCAGTACAGAACTAGATAACCAGCAGTTTTCCGAAAAGGAGTTTATTGCATAAAAAACTCTTAAAAAATCAAATGCACGTTGTGATAAAAAGATTTATTTGAATTTTTATTTTCTCTTATATGTAGTAATAAAACAATTTGAAATTAAATTCAGGTTACAATTTTAGCGTAGCATTTTAGTGTGGTAGTTATAGCTTTTCCATATCTCGAAAGCAAGTTTTTATTTTTGTGAAAAATTAAAAACTCATTTGTTATCGCTATCCAAAACCCATTTTCCAAACCTGTGAAATTGTAACCTTAAAATTCTTGGACGATTTAATTGGTATTGGCTAAATTGTCTCAAAACTTTTTCACCCTTATTCAAAAACTATATATTTCGGGAATAAGTTTTTTTTTCATGTAAACTGAAGGTGAGACTTTTTATCGCAATCCGCAGTCCAGCCTACTCCAATTTGTGTCCAGTATCATTTTGAGATTGTCAACTTCTACATCTGTTTCCTCAAAAATGGATACATTTTTCTAAACAAACTTTTTTGTCCTTAATTAGGCTACACTTTCGTTTGAGAGTAGACTTTTGTTTTATCTTAAAATGGTGATTTAGATTTTACAGAACATTTTTTTGCTTTCCTGAAAAAAATTTCAATTTTGTTCTATTTCTGCACTGACACCCTTCATTTATTATTTATTTTTAAATTTATATTTTTAAATATTTATTATTATTTTATATTTATTGATTATCTCGAGAATTGCTTGAGCTACCACAAAACTAAGGTGGTCCTTGGATTCAACTTTAAAATTGCATCAAAATCATAGGCTATTAAAGAATTTATTTTTAAAAATTGTATATACTTAGGTCGTTGGATATCCATTCATGGCTTATTAAACAAGTCCCAAAAAAATAAAACTTGTTAAATATACCATTTTTATATGTTTAAAATCGTTGCCATAATCAATAATACTTTCTCTTATAAAAAGTAGTTTATTTTTTAACAAAACAATTAAATTGTCAACGAAAAAGTTACATATTCAACAATTTCAATCTTAAAAAAATGAATTTTTAACAAAGAAGACTTTCAAGAAAATACTTGAATTTTCAATGAAAACGATTAATTTCTCAACGAAAACCAAAATAGTTGATATTTAATTCAAAAAATATTTTAATATTAAATCAAAAACAGTCGAATTTAACCAAAAATATTAATACTTAACAAAATATGAAATAGTTGATATTTCAACCAAAAAAGATTTTAAAAAGTCAAGAACAGTTGAATTTAATGAAAAAAAAATTTTTTTTAATAAAATAGTTGAATCCTCAACCAACACATTAATTTTGAACCAAAAAGTTGCATTCTTAACCAAAAAAGAAAGCATTTTTACCAGAAGAGATAAATTTTTAACCCAAAAAGACGAATATTCAACAAAAGAGTTGAATTTTCAAACAGAACAGATTTTCCAGCCAGGAGATAAAAAAATGTCAACTAAATTTTTAATTAAGATGTTCAAGTTTCAACTAGATAGTTGAATTTTTAGTCAATGAGATTAATTTAAAAAAAAAAACACACACAAAAAAACGAATCTATAACAAAATTCATAAAAACAGATCAATTTTAACTAAAAAAATAAAATAAAAATTGAATATACTTAGGTCAATGAAAATCTATTCACAGCAAAATAAAAAAGTCCCAAAAAAATGTTTGAATAAACGATTTTCATATGTTTAAAATCGTTGTTGTAATCAATAATATTTTTCTTTTAATAATATCATCATTAATAATTAAATCGTAATATTTCAAAACATAATCTAATATTTCTTTCTAAAATTTTTCCATTTTGTCCTTACTATAATTAATACTTTAAATGTAAATTTGAAACTACACTCTTCAATGCTCTTAAACTCGAATTTAAAATAGTTCAAGTTTGAGCACCTGCGATTTTTCACGTTTCAAAAATACTTCATTTGTATAGATTCAACGAAGAAATATTTTAGTTTTAAAGTTTGATTTAAATCCTAAAGGGTTTATTTATACATAAATTGACCAAATCCAATGGTGAGACTCCTCAACACTTTCACACAGAATTAAAATTCAAGCGGCTCAATTTTGAACGTTTAATCATCACACTCGAATTTTGTTGAATTTATTGAAATTTCTTTAAAGGAGAAAAAAAAATTATCGAAAATTTGAGTGAATTCAAGAAATATCAAGCGAATTCAAGAGAGATCAAATTAATTCAAAGGAAATTAAGTAAATTAAAGGAAATTTCCGCAGATGCGTAGATATCAAAGAACTCAAGAGAATTCGAATAAGTTTTGGTAAATTCGACAGAAATCAAATAATATAATTCACCTTAAATAAACTTATACTGTCACGGATCTTGCAAACGGGGTTTTTAATGGAACTACAAGCTTTTTAAAGCTTTTCTGTGTAGAAAAAATGAAAAAAATGACCCGTATTCGAAGTAAAAAAAATGGTTAAAAGTTTTTTTTCTTGGTTATCACGAAAATTGATTGGACTACCACAAACATAAGTTGGTCTTTGGATTAAGCGTTAAGAAATGCATGAAATTTATGTGACTGCTTTTGTTTGAAAAATCGAAAAATCTAATTTTATAATTAGACAATAAAAGAGAAAAATAACTTGTCGAAAAAAATTCTGTAGACATTGTTATTTATATTTTTGATGTAAAGGTGAAAGTTTTAAGGTTTTAGATTTGGAACTGAGATTCTAAGAAGCGGGTAAAATTTGGCATTTATTTTTAGATTCGAGGTGATTTGAATATCGATTTCAGTGAAGATTAATAATAGCAGATTTGCAGTTTAAATTCTATTTGTATTTTAATTTGACTGCTCATTTTCATTGATGTGGAAACTCAAAGAAAAATGCAAATGACAATTAAAAAAATATATTATACGGCATATGCTATTTAAATATGAGCTACAAGATGAAAGTTTAAAGGTATTTATTTTGGAACTGATAATTAAAGAAAAGGCGAAACGTGTATTGATTCTTACATTCGAGGTTATCCGAGGAAAGCAGGAAAGTGGAAAATGCAAATTTTTCGTGGCAAAAAATATTCTCTACCAGTCGTTATTTAAATTTTGGACCGATTTTTAGTTTTCGAGTGATTTGGCCTTTCTTGTTGATTGAATTTGCATGTGAATTTATCTGTACACGTATAATTGTGAAAATTAAACAAAAAATGCCACATGAAAAAAAAAATTGGAAGTAAAATGATATCTAAAATATCTAGAATAATTTTCTAATTAGTGATAGGACTGAACAATGATGTGAAAAATGAGATCAAGTAAAAAGGATTATGTAAGTCCCGGACGGTAAGATATCTGATAGTAATGTCCGTAGCAGTCTTTATATTATACAAATTATTAATAACTTAGGATTTCCTTAACAGTTTTTAATCTAGTTGAATTAATTTTGAAAACATCAATCTTTACTTCTTTTTGTTAGTTTATTTTCTCATATGTGTCAAAAAAAAAAATCTGAAATAAGTTTGAAAGATACAAAATTATGATACTAAGGGTGTAAAAAAAATGCAGGCATCTCTGACCTTCAAAACGATAGCGAAAAGGTCAGAAAAGGGATTTTCCTCGCACGATAATCTCTTAACAAATATTTAAAAAATGGATTTGTGCTATGCGTTATTCCAAACTAGCAGTAAAATCTCCCTTAATTTGTATTTCCTAACGTTATAAATATAAAAAATTAAAAAATTAATTAATAAACAAAGTTTTAAATATGAGGAAAGAAGTTGAAACTGTATCATTTTTAATTCAAAGCGATCAAAGTTAAACAATTTTATTTTGAATTGGAGAATCTCAAAACTGAATGATTTTACATAAAAACTTCGAAAATAAAATAATTTAAAAATGCTCAAAATTAAATAACTTCACATTCTATTTTTGAATACTGGATCATTTAAAATTCACAGAAATTGAAATTGTGTTATTTCTAATTGAAAAGTGTTCAAAGTTGAATGTTTCAAAATTTAAAACTTTTGAATGTAAATAATTTTTAATTCTTCATAGAGGAAGCTTTGCAATGGTAAGATTTTCGAAAAATTTAAAATTTATTTAATTAAACGTTCCTTAATTTAAAAATGTCTAATACCATGTTCTGAGCAATTGTCCGGATGTGTGTGTGTGTGTGTTTTATGTGACTGTGTGTGTGTGTTTTATGTGAATGTGTGGATGTCAGAATATTTTGTGAACACAATAACATAAAAACGGTTGCAGATAAATTGATGAAATTTGAAGGGCTTATTTTCTTTGCTAATATCTTGAAACTGACCAAAGGATTTCTAAAAATATTTATCACATTTTTTTTGTAGCACTTTACAATATTTTAAAAATCGGTTTCTTATCGTAAGACTTTTTTCATTAATATAATTCAAAATTGATGCACGAATATAAAAGATTCCTTGGTTCGTGACGAATCGATTGACCTATAATATTAATATATTTTATCAAAGAGTAAGAAAGTTATGGTTATTTATATTATATTAAAAATCGATTTTTATAATAAAAATTTTCTTATGCTCATAATTTAAAGTTGATGTGTGAATAGAAAAGATGTATTGATTCAAGACGAATCGATGGACCTATAATGTTGATAAATTTTATTGAAGAGTAAGAAAGCTATGGTAATGCATAATATTTGAAAATACGGTTTTTTATAGTAAAACTTTTTTGAAACATAATTCAAAATTTATGTAAGAACGGAAAAGATTCCTTGATTCGAGGAAAAACGATTGACCCATAATATTAATACACTTTTTTGAAGAGTAAGAAAGTTATGCTCATTCGTAATATTTAAAACATCTCTTTTAAACAGAAAAACATTCTTCAGCAACATAAATCAAAGTTGATGCATGAATAAAAAAGACTTGTTGACCATACATTTTCAAATAAAATAATTCTGACAATAATAGATTTAATGATTTCACGATGATTCATTATGATAAAAGATTTTTTCGGGTTTCAATCGATTGAAACCCGAAAAAATTCTTTTATTATAATTCTGACAATTTTTGTGAAAAAATCATAAATCTGGAAAAGGCATAGGGTGTGACAGAATTTCCCCCTTCCCTTTTCCAGCTTGAAAAATTACTATTTCAAATACAAAATTTAATTTGCCTGAGTTGTCATAGTATTTTTAAAAATTGTTGTCTCATTTTGTCATTTTGCATATTTTGTAAATTTCTATTCTTAAATGTATCAAACTGAAACTTTTAGTTTGTCTATTATTTAAAAAATCACTCATGCTTTCTCTATGAAGAAGCAAATACATTTGCTAACGGGAAACAAAGTGCTCGTTAAATGAGCACCATATAAATATAAATACAAATAAAGTGGAAACACTCGAGATCGAATTCACAGCTAGTTTAATTTGAAGCGATTAAAATTGAACAGTTTGAAATTCAAAACTAAATTTAATGTTTCAAAGTCAAAGCTTCTGAAATATTAGAATTTTGAATCTTTATTACATACAAAAATTGTAATATAATTTATTATTAACAATAATAATAAAAAAAACTTCTATTGCGGAACGCTGAAAATTAAACGAATCCGAACTTTATTTAAAACTAATAAAAATATGTAATTAAAAAGAATTGTGATATTAAAACTTTTCCTTAATCACACCCATTGCAATTTTTATTATATGCAATATAATGGAATTATTTCAAAACTAAAAATTGTAGATTATTGTTCATACTTTTCTAAATTAAACCATTTTCATTTTAATTGAAAAATTAACACTCGTGAAATGAAAAAATGGAAAATTCACTGTTCAATATGAATATTCAGAACTCTACAATTTAACAATTAAAAATTAATTAAATTATTAAAGTACTGAGGAATCTATTTCAGATAGTTCAATTTTTATTTATTTTTATGTTAAACACCACAATTTTTAACTTTTTAGTTTTAAATCGTTTGATTTTTAACACTTGCTTTACAATTATTTGTCGTTCTCCAAACATATCAATCCAATATTTTTCATTTTTAAATTATTCATTTCTGAACATTTTAAACTAATGATCAGCAAACTTTAAGATATTGTGCAGATTAAAAATGAAAAATGAAAAACAAAAAGAATACAAAACAAGAAAGTTATGATTTCAATTTTTGAAATTGTACAATTTTAAGCATTTCAATTCAATTTTTTTCAAATAATTTAGAATATTTAAATAATTAAATATAAAACTGACTATCAATGCTTTCAATATAAAATTTTGCAATTTTTAAAGTTTTAATAGTGAAATCCTTCTTACATTTTTAATATCTGAATTTGAAACTATTATTGCTTGGTAGAATTTAATTTAACATTGTTGAATTATTAAGGCTATCAATTAAAACTTGCTGTGCAATATTAACAGTCAAATTTTCAACATAAGTCTAAAATAATTCAGGGTAGCCTATAAAAATAAAAACAAATTTCTGGTCATTTCTTGGTTATCACAAATTTTTCCAAGTTAATAATAATGCTGATTTTTTAACCTGAAGATATTCAAAGAAAAAAAATTGAGCTTCTCTTTCAGCAAAAATAAAATAAAAAAATAAACCTTATTCAAAAAAATTTCAAATGTATTTTTGATGCTACATTTTTGACCTGCTTGCTTCTAAAGCAAAAACAAACTTTAGTTTTAAGGCCTTAAAAATTTAACTGTTTTACAATTTCGCATTCATTACTATCATTACAAATTGGAATTATATAAATTAATACATTTTATAGTCATTTTTATCATTTATAATTAAAGAATTTGAAATGTTGTGAACCTTTAAGGTTACATTAATCTAAAAACTTTGAAAATAAATGCTTTCTAATTGGAAACTTTAAAAAGTATTGAATTCAAACTTAAGGCGTTAAAAATTAAAAAATTCGAAACTTAGTTTAAAAATTGAAGCATTCACGAATTAGGATCTTAAAACTAAGTCATTAACAATTATTAACTTCCAACTTGTGCATCTTGACTTTTAAAATTCAGTCCTGATTGGTTCCACACTGCGTAAATATGCCTTTAAGTAGCTTTTTTAAGTTTGTTCTTCAGAATTGGCTTGAATCTTGTAAATCACAATTTTCGAATAAGAAATTTTAATGCTTAATATTTATTTCTAAAAGAGAAAATTTTAATTGTAAATGATTTTTTAGTAGTAAAGTCAACAATTATATTCTTACCTCTTGACATCAACTTAATAAGTCAAAATTTCCAAATAAGTCATTATGACACAATTTATTTCTAAAATTTTTTTAACATTATTGATATAAGAGAAAACTTTAATTGCAAATCTGCATACATTGTCGTTAACGGCAAAAAAAATTACTGGTATCGGCAAAAACATACAATGTTCCAGACGTTTCAAGAACGTATTTGTAACATGAAACATTTTTAGAACATTATTTGGTCTGTCTTAGGACAGTTTTTAAAACTTTTAAATAAAACTTTTGACTTGCACGTCCAGGGAACGTTTTAAGGACGTTCCAATTACGTTCTTAAATCTCGTGACCACTGTGTTTGAATAATTTCAAAAGATCTTTTCATGTTTCAGAAGTTTTGAAAAGAATCGAAAGTAATTTGAATCTTGAGAAGATTTCAACAAATTAAAAAACTAGATTTTTAAAGATTTCGAAGAAAAAATTAAGAATCTTTTTAAGATAACTAAAAAGTTTCAACGGAATAAAAAAAATGTTTTAAGATTTCTGGGAAAATTTTTTATGATTTTTTATTTTTTAAGATTTATTTTAAGAGAATATTCTTAAATATTTTAAAACATTACAGAAGATTTTCACAATTTTCAAAAACGAATCCACAAGATTTTAAGATAATTTTAGTAATTATTGGAGTCAGTTTAAAAGATATTTAGGAATTTTAGAAGTTTTTAAGAAAATAAAAATGTTTTAAAACTTTGAAATAAAAATAAAAAATTTTATAGATATTTTTATATACTTTTTCGACATATCAGAAATCTTCAAAAATGTTTTTGTACTTTCTCGAGAAACCTGGTAAAATTATATTTATATATCCTTGAAGCAAATAGAGAAAGAAACTCAAATAATAAATAGTTATTCGAAATTTTAATGTTGTATTAAAAAGTAGTTTTTGTTTCGAATAATGATTTTTCTACATTTTCTTTCTGTCCTGATGGAAAATACTTTTTTTTTTGTTGAAAATGCACATTTTTTTCCAGATATTCGTCTTTTTGGTTTGACAATTCATCTGTTTTGGTAGAAATTTTATCTTTCTTTAAATTGCATCTGTTTGGTTTAAAATTGAAATTTATTTTGGTTGAAGATTCGAATAGTTTGTTCAAATTGCGTCGTTTTGGACGAAATTAACTCTTTTTTATTTAAAATTAACATATTTTTTAGTTAGAATATCGATTATTATATTTTTTATTGATCATTTTTTGGGTAAAAATTCAATTACCTGGCTAAAAGTTAAACTATTTTTTTAAAAATTCACTTGTTAGGTTGAAGATTCATCTTTTTGGTTGAGGATTCAAGTATTTTATTGAAAATTTGTTTTTTATTTGATGAATTCAACTGCTTTTAATTTAAAATTAAAATTTTTTGGAATAAAGTATCAACTATTACATTTTTCGTTAAGAATTCATCTTTTTTGATTGGAAGTCCAACAACTTTGTTAAAAAGTTTTTTTTCTGGTTAAGGATTCATAATTTTAGTTTGAAATTCATCTTTTCTGGAATAAAATTAATGTTCTTGGTGGAAAATTCATCTATTTGGTTTAAAATTAACTTTCTTCACAAAAATTCATATTTTCGAGTTGAAAAATTAAACTGACCTGTAGAAAATTAGTCTCTTTTGGAAAATATTTAATCCTTTTTGATTAGAAATAAAATTGGTTCAAATTAATTTTTTGCGGATGATTTCGACTGTTTTTAATTCAAAATGAAAGTCAATTTGGATTGAAATATCAACCCTTACATTTTATTAAGAATTTATCTCTTTTATTTAAAAATTCAAATATTTGCTTCAAGGTTAGCTTATTTTTCTTGGTTCGACATATCTGAAATTTTCAAAAATCTTTTTGAAATTTCTCAGCAGTCTTAGAAAAATTACATTTATATAAACTTAAAAACAAATAAGCAAATAAATCTGAAAAATTAATTGTTATTCGAAATTTTTATCTTGCAATAAAAATTATTTTCCGCCTCACATCGAAAACTACACGCGCTAAAAGTGAGCGAAATATAATGGCTTCATTGTGGACAGAATAAACGAATCGTAAATTATTATATACAATATAAATAATAATTTAGAATAAATGAAATTTTTTCAGAATTTCGGATCTGTTCTGTATTAGAAAATATACGCTCTCCTAAAAAAAAACAATTATTATAATAAATAAAATAATACAACTATCTCTATTTGATTGTAATCTCATTTTAAAGCAATCTTCAACCAGTTAATTTCAAAGCTCACCTTTAAAGGTGTCACATTCTTTTTTATAAAACAGCGATTAAAGGGTCAGTGGACTCCCTGATCGATTAAAGCAAATTGTGTATAGTAATCTGTCTGCCTCTACATATCGTCTGTGCTAGGAATAGAGTCAAGTTGAAATAGAACAAGACTGAATCGTCGATGGTAATAAAAAAGGTGACCGTAAAATTCGATTCCAGCTTGCTTTTATTGTACGGTTAATTCAAATAAAACACTTCTTTTAAGGCTTGCGTAAAGCCACAATCCCATTCCACAATTTGCTTTATATTTCGTAATTTTCCCGATTCTTTCTGTGTCTATTAATTTATCAGAAAATAGGAACTTGGGCGTAGTTTAATTCTATCGAACGGCCTTTCCAGTGAGGCCTGCTCGTGATCGATTTATTTCTTTAAGGGAAATAAAAATACCTTTCAGCTTTTCTAATTCCCATTGACGTCACAGAGCTACTATATATCTAAATCACTTAAAATTTCAATACGGAATGAATTACAGTAAATTTGCGGCAAAATAGAACTTTTGTTCTGATCCTAATTTACTTTATCATTTTTTCAAATTAATTTAAAAATAAAATAAAAATTAATTAAATTAAACTGCAAGGTGTCAATTTAAAAGAGTTCAAAAGAGTTGGAAAAGGGATTTTTTTAAAACCC
Organism: Amphibolips quercusostensackenii; assembly: GCA_032357855.1. Lineage (NCBI taxonomy): Eukaryota > Metazoa > Arthropoda > Insecta > Hymenoptera > Cynipidae > Amphibolips > Amphibolips quercusostensackenii. Next base: position 14,160,105 of record JAUELO010000179.1, on the reverse strand, counting down.
CTTTCTTCTAAATCAGAATTAAAATTATTTAAAAATTCCCGTTACATTTAAAATGTTTTCTATTTTAGGTTCAACAATAATTCTTTGCAAAAATTCTCTGTTCGAAAGCCTAAATTATAATTTTTTTTACTGGAATTTCTTGTTCTAAAGTATAAAATTATAATACTTCACAAAAATTCCCTATTCCAAGCAAAATTATATTTATTTACATTTTTTATTATAATTGAGAAATATAGTAACTACTTTTTTCAGAAATTTGGAAGAGGGAACTTTCAAATTCTGGTAAATTTTTATTTGCGAAAAAAAGCATTTTTAACTTTTTTTAAATTTTGATTTGGAACAAATTATTTTCAAAATGTAACGAATTATGTCTTTTAACCGGAATTCTTTTGTAAATTCTCTTTTTATAAATTAGAATAAAAATTATTTTCCGAAATTTCCTGTTCTCTGTCAAAAATAACCTGGTCCAAGACAAAATTTTAATTTTTTTACGAAATTCCCTGTTGTAAGCCAGGATAATTAAATGCTTTACATATTTTTTTTTCCTTTACTCTCTACCTCAAAGTCGAAATTATCATTCTTTAGCGAAATCACCTGTTTCAACTCAGGATAATAATTTTTTTTTAAAACTCTCTATACCAAGTCACAATTCACTTAATTTCTAAATTTTCAAGTTTCAAGTCAGGATTATATTTATTAGAACATTTTCTATTACAATTCAGAAATATAGTAACTCCCATTTTCCATAATTTGGAAGAGGAAAGTTTCAAATCCAGCAAATTTTTATTTGCGAAAAAAAAAAAATTTTTAGATTAAAACAAATTCTGATTTGGAATAAGGAATTTTCAAAATTTGAAGAATTCTGAAACAGAAAGGGGATTGTTCTGGTAAATTCACTTTTTATAAATAATAAATAATATAATATAAATAGAAGTAGAAAATAAAATGATAATAAAAAATTAATTATCTTTTTCAAGATAAAATAATAATATTTCACGAAATTTCCTGTTCCAAACACAGAATTATAATTCTAGTATAAAATTCCCTATACCAAGTTACAATTAAATTAATTTTAAAAATTCCCTGTTACAAGGCAGAATTATATTTATTTGAAAAATTTTCTGTTATAATTCAGAAATACATTATTGCGACTAATAAATTGTGACTTGAAACGCAGATTTTTTTTAAATTACCTTCTTCTACATTAAAATTCTTTTCCGAAAATTCTGTTCCATGTAAGAAAAATTCTGTTTCAAGAAAAATTATAATTCTTTATTAAATTCCCTGTTAAAAAGTCAAAATTATAATTCTTTACCAGAATTCTCTGTGACAATCGTCAAAATAAGATTTCTTCACTGAAATTCCTCGCCCTAAACTCAAAATTACAGTTCTTTACTAATATTCTCGGCCTTAAAGTAAAATTTACAACTATTCACGGGAATTCCCAGCCCCAAACTCAAAATTATATTTCTTTACTGGAATTCTATGTCGCAACTTAGAATTATAATTCTTTCCGAAAATTTCCTGTTCCAAGTCAGGATAATTCTAATTCTTAACGCAAATATTTTTGTTATCTCTTTTATTTATTCCCTGACTCAACTCAGAACTATAAATCTTAGAAAATTTCCAGTCCCAAAGTCAAAATTACCATTCCTTAGGGAAATCTCCTTTCCCAACTTAGAATTATAATTCTTATAGAAAATTTACTGTTTCAAGTCAGAATTGTAATTCCTTTTGAAAATTCCCTATCCCAAGTGAGAATTATGACTTTTTACAAATCCCCTGTTCTAAGTGAGAATTAGAGTAATAAAATATATGAAAGCACTTTTAATTTGCACATTGATACATTCAAAAGAAACATCCCGGTCACTGAATCACTTTCTCGGTTTTCTCGGTTTTCCCAATTTTCCGGTCAATAGAAACCCGAAACTGATATTTTTTTATATCAGAGTAGTCAAAGTTTGATGTCCTGAAGTATCAAATTTGAAAAATTTGCAGAAGTTATCAGTGAAATGAGTCCAATTAAAGTCAAGGAAAACGAAAAGGGACTAATTTTACGAGACCTTGTGGGTGATATAATTAATGATCGTTAAACAGTTTTGACGAAACGAAGTGGATAAGAATGACGAAATTGTAAAATAATTCTTAGGCATCATGCGGGCATTGCTTAATGGAAAACGAAGCAATTCGAACATTTTTTTGCGATTGTATTTATCGTAATTATCGGATATAAATATTACAAAATTTATTTTGAATTTAAAATTATTTCAGTAAAAAAAAATAGAGCACCGTGAGTCTCAACCAACTTTAACCGAAAGATCCTTGAAGTTAGATGATATTTATCGGATACTGTTTTATGTTTCCATAAAAGAACTTTTCAACCAAAAAAATTTTCCGATACAAAATTTTGGTCCAAAATTTTTTTTTTAATTCTAAGATTTTATTTTTTATTAATTTATTTTTATTTTTTAAATCATTCTAGCATCACTTAATTACAATTTGAGATAAACCGGTGATTAAAAATATACTTCAACAACTTTTTCTATGATGAAAGTATTTTTTTTCAAATATACAAAAACCTCTGTAGATTATAAAGTTCTCATTTTGGAAACAAAATTCATAATCATTTTTTGTTAGCTTTTAAGCACAAAGAAGGCTATTATATTCAAAATCCAGAAATTAAAGAAATAAGAATAAAAGTGGTTTTTGAAAGAAGTGCTTTCACGATTTTTTTATTGCATATCAAAAATTTCCGAACGTCATTCCAGGAGAAAATTCCTCAAAAAAAAAAGTTTCAGTAATATAATTTTTTAATAATCTTTTGCACTAAAGGAATATATAACCCCTTGTAGATTTAACAGTTATATAACATCTTGTAATATCTTTTTTAGGTTAAAGTTGGTTGACGCTCACCGTGAGAGATGATGAAAATTAAATGAAACAAATGAAATAAGTGGAATTTCATTTGCGAGATTATTAAAATAATTTTCTTTTCAAATCTAGATAATTATTTTAAGGCTGTGTCTAGTCGTCCCGAAAAATTGGGGGACTTGGAAAAGGGTGTAGGCTAGTCGTCCTGAATTTTCGGGACGACTAGCCAAGCGTATGAAAAATATTGGACTATTCATCCTGAATTTCGGGACGACGAGCCATTTCGTTATTTTAATTATTCAAATTTTAAAGCTACAAGTAGTCGTCGTCGTCGTCCAAGGATCCAGCGCAGTAGAAAAACGGTTTGTGGTCAGCCGCTAGCTAGGAAATATTACCCACTGATCGTTTCTATCTGTCCCATCAAATTTATACCGCTTTGTGAAATGTTGGTAGTTACTCCAGTGCCACTTTTCCTAATTCGAGCGATTAATTCAATGCCGCATGTGAGCAAGGACACTATAGCAAATGGGCCAACTTAATAATTAACTTGTTACAGTTTTGCCTGTAGATATAACCAAACTTGGAAATGCAATCTCTGCAGCGAATAAATAAGTAAATTAATACACAAACCCAAAATGCTTGTATTTCGAAGCAAAGTATTATACTTTCTAAATTTCTAAGGAGCGATATTTTAAAAATTCATAATTTAATTTCAAATTTTACATTAGAATTTCATAATTGTTTGAGATTGAATTTCTAGAAAAAATTAAAAGTTGAAACAATAAATTATCCATTTCAAGGACTTTTAATTTGAAAGCGACTAAATTTTCAGGTCTTGCACTGGAACCGAAATTTAATGTAATAAATATGGAAAGTTTAAGCACATAAATTTGAAAACTTGAAAATCTTCAGACCGTTGAATTATTAAAAAATAATTGAAACTTTTGAGTTTAAAACTATACAAATTTAGAAAGTGTGGAATGCAATAGAATATTTATATATTTCTAGTGAACTAATTGAATTTATTGAAATTATTGAAATTATAATTCGTCTACCACTTCAGAATTTAGTTTTTAGTTAACAAAATATTTCTGTTTTGATTTTTTGTGAAATCTTTCTTTTCCTAAGAATTTAAGGTAAACATTGTATGTACTTGGATTAAAGTAGACGAAATTCCCGAAAAATCTAAAAAAA
>JAUELO010000179.1:13884453-13894923 GCA_032357855.1 Amphibolips quercusostensackenii | reverse complement strand
TCAAAAATGCAACGTTTCGAAACTAACAAATTTTTTATTTAGAGTAGGTATTCAAAACTAAACTTCAATTTAAAGCATTCTGAGTGGAGCTTTTTTGTATTCAAAGCATTTAAGATGTGAAACTAACGTATTTAAAATTCAGCTACTTTAAGTAAAACTTTCTTTAATGTACATATGAAAATAGCAGTCTTTAAATTAAAATAAATTAGACTTTAAAGGCTAAAAAATGAGATACTTTTGACTTCAGAACATGCAGTTTCCGCGAAGAATTACAATTTTGAATTTGAGACAGGGAATTTTCTATAAGAATTAGAATTTCGGGGTGGAACTGGTAATTTCTGCAAAGAATTATCATTTCCATTCAAGTTTCACTCTAGAACAGGAAACTTAGTTTAGAATTATAATTTTTACTTTAGAACAAGAGTATCCGTGAAGAATTATAATTTAACTTAGAACAGGGAATTTTTTAGACGAAACGGAAATTTCGGAAAAGAATTTTAATCTTGATTTAAAAGAAGCGCATTTAAAAAATCCCTGTTTCAAGTCAGAATTCATCTGATTTTGAAAATGAATTGTTCCAAATCAGAATTTTTTTGAATTTTAGAAGAAGGGAATTGCTCTATTCATGAATCACAGTAAAGCCCAGTGATATTTTTTACCTGAAGTTAGAAAAAACGTGGCAAACAATTAACAACTACAATTATTCACCGTTGGATAATTTTGATCCGACTCCTGATAAAAATGATCCGACGTCGAATAATTATAGTTTCCAGTTATTTGCAACATTTGTATCCTTCAAATAAAAAATACCTCTGGGATTTACTGTAATTATTGCCGAAAATGTTGTAAATAAATATAATTCTGACTTGGAACAGGGAATTTCCTTAAAAAATGGTAAATCAGACTTTGGAACAGGGAAATTCCGTAAAAAGTTATTGGGACAGGTTATTCCTGGAAAGAAATATAATGTAGACTTTAAGGATGGGGAATTTTTATGAAGAATTCATATTTCACTTCGAATTTAGAAATTATCGGGAAATGAAAATTATTCATCGGGTAGGCATCCTTATATCCTCGATTTCGTAAAAATGAATCTTATTCCATGTGGGTCAAATTTTCGATGACATATATTCTTTCTGTGTAACACATATTTATGTAATTGAAAAAATCCCGTAATTGGGTATTTTCACAGCTGTCAGAAGACGTTGAGCTCCATCAATCATTTCCATCGATTCGGAAGTATGAAAAATAAACTTGTGTTTATAGGTATAGTGCGAGCGATTTCGTTCCGGTTTCATTTCACCCCGATTTCAATTCACTTCCTGCGATCGGCGGAAACTTGGTCAATTGTGCACTTCGAATCCCGCGTATTCGGTCGATGATCTTTTGGGCAAATGCGTCAGACCTCAATTTCAATATGTACATAAAGCATGGAGTAGAGCGTAATATTGATACGTGGCAAATAGCGCGAAGCGACTGGCGAGCAAACGCACGAAAATACCAACAATCTAACCTTGCCGATTCCCCCACCTCAAATTATCACTCGGCCGTTTCGGAAATTCGCGATGGCAAATTGACAAGAACGTGTCACAGCTTTTCGAAATCTAAGATGGCCGGAAATCTGGTCTCTAGATGTTATTTTAACAAATATCCGAATATTTCTAAAATACTGCAAAAATAAAATTTCTTGATGCAGACCAAATCTTGTTTCTGGCACGCTCTAAATTTGAATCAGTGAGAAATAGGTCACAGATGAGGAATGATCCCTAAGCTTGCAATTCAAAAAATCACGAAACTATGGGGATATTTATAGAGTTGAGGTGGTCTGAAGAAATTATTGTTTTGATTTTGTGATGTCTCACTCTACACTATAACGTAATTTTTAAGTGCCTTTTCTGAATAAAATTTTTATCGTAAATTATATATAAAAAATTTTTGTGTAGAAGTGTGGAAAATAATGCCCTTAAAAAACATTTCCGCTTTTCACTCTTATTAATTCATAAAAAATTAGATTTTCTTTTTTTTTTAATTTTTTATTTCAGTATACTTGCGTACTGTATGTATTGAAATAAAAAGTTTTGAAGAAAGAAAATGTAATTTTATATGATTTATTGAATGTGAAAGGGTCAAAAAGATCTATTTAAAGGGCATTATTCCTCTTACTTTTTTTTTAATTCCTCTTTTTCTCCATATTCATGAAAAATGTTACCTTTTTCCTCTTTTCTCGTTAAATATACGATATTTGAAAATACAATTATACGTTTTAAATCTAAAAATTATTCTATTTAAAACTAGAATATGCTACTGTGAGTAAAGTGAAAGCTTTTTTTTAACCTATAGATTTATCTGTTATAATTAATTTAACTTTTTAAAATTTGACTAATTTCAATCTATATTATTTAAGATTTGAATAAAACTTTAAAGGTGAATTATTTTTTCGTTCAATCTATACAGATTAAATATTTTGGAAATTAACTATAATAAATGACGTTGATCTGTCTGTCTGCATTGAAGATTCTTTAGTTTAAAGAAAAACGATTGTTAGTATGCGAGACATATTATAACAATTATTGTTCGGCTAGACCAAAATTTAAATCTAAGGTTTTCCTGAAGACCAAAATAAAACCAAAAATTCTTTTTTTTTTCAAATTTCCAAATAAAAACAGTTTAGAATTATTTTATCCCTTGAGTTCAATTTTAAAATATTCATAGTTAAATCTTTTAATTTTACGTTTTACTTCGAAATTAAGTTTTTTAAAAAATATAAACAAATTTTAATTTAAGATGTAAAAATATTGCTATTTAAAATTTAGCAATATAAATGTAAACAGTTAAGGTTTCAGGATACGTAAAAAATAGCGGCACTCATGAAAATATTAAAGTTACGAAAGTAAGAGGTTTTTGAAAGATATATTACTAATTAGAATGAATTGTTTCTTGAGTTATTTTACTTATTTCAAACATTCTTAGAACTCTTAATATTTTTACGATCACCGATGATTTCAAGGTATTTTAAGGGGTCTTAACAAATTTCTAGAGAACTTTAGGGAATAAAATAAGTTTTATTTCAAGGGATTTCTACGGATTTCAACAATTTCAAGGGATATGAAGGACATACAAAAAAATCAAAAGAAAGAATTTAATAATTTCGGTTCAAAAGTTTGTAGAGCTCTTCATATTTCAGAAATTAGTTCTGATGCATTTTAAAATAGTTTATTTTTAATATTGTAAAATAGAAGTCCAGGGACGTGGAAACGCAGTTCGCGCGCTTGCGTTTAGTTAATTAGTTTTAATGTGGGCGGGAGTGACTGTGAGGCTCCCCCCTCGCATTTAGTGCTAGTGTAAAATATTCTGGGTGCTCAAACTCGAACTATTTTTAATTTCAGTTTCAGAGAATTAAATAGTGCTGTTTCCAATTTACATTCAAAGCAATAATTATAGTAAGGATGAAATAACAAATATTGCGAACAGAAATATTTAATTACACTTATAATTATCTGGATTTAATTATTTATAAAAGAATTTCTAGAAGTGGAAATATTTTTGATCATGAGAATGATTTAAAAAATATAATAATTAGTATTTTAACAAATTTTATTTATTTTTTTGGATTTTTTGAATCGACGTGAATGTAGATATAACGACCTAAGTATATCCAATTTGAAAAAGATAAATTCTTCAATGGTAGATAATTTATTTTGAAAAGGATTGTTTCTTCTCTAAATTTAAAAATAAATGTTAAATATTTCCCGTATTTTTCAATTTTTTGGTGAAAAATTACCCATTTCTCCATCCTATTTGGATTCAGCACATCATAATTGAATAAATATTGAATTGCTTTTTCCGTATATTTTTTCCTTCGTGCATTTCGTAACCTTATCTAAAATAATTATATTGCATCGAAGTTTTGCAAATCACCCACAGCAATTGTTTTTTGCTTTGGCATCGGCCTTGTTCTTGATTTTTGTCAACTTTCAATAGCCTCTTGCTCGTTTCACTTTGTGGTTATTGATGCGACGAATTTACGTAACCTGATTCCATTTCAAAAATTTTGACCAAAACGGTTTTCTTTTTTTGAAACATTTCTGCGGAAATGATTTTCATTGAATTTTCAAAAATTGTAACAATTTTATTCTGATAAAGGTTGGCACTTCATATTTTAGAAATGTCATTATTTAAATTTTCGAACATTCACAACGTAAAAAACATAATTTTATTAGACCCGTAAGTGCCATTTGGCTAACGTTGAGCGCGTACCACCTTTGGTCACACAGTTCCATTTATCGTTTGTATATGAGGAATTTTTCTAGGTTATAACGTTGTCGGCTTATTGAAGCTAATTGAGGATTGAACTAAAAAAGTTTGCGAGAGCATGCGAAAATTATTTATGGTAAAAATATTAGTTAGGGTTTTTAATCTATGCTTTATCTGGTCAAATTATCACTGCGTTCCACGACCGATAGTGATTTCAAGCACTTCCTCACCAAATAGTTGAACTTTCAAGAAAGTTGAATTTTCAACCAAAAAATTAATTTGTACCCAAGAAAGATGACTTTTCTACCATAAAAGATGAATTTTTAATTCAAAAGGACAATTATTATTTTAAAAAATAGTTCAATTTTATATCGAGCAAAATGACTTTAACAAAATAATTAAATTTTAAATCTACAAAATTGCATTTTCAATCAGATAGACGAATTTTCAATCAAAGAAGATGAAAATTTAACCAAAAACAGTTGCATTTTAAACCAAATATGCATAGTTGAATTTTAAAATCGAAAAGACGATTTTTCTACCAAAAAGACGAATTTAACGTAATAGTTTAATTTTTAACACTATAATTCACCTTTAGACAAACTAGCGTAATTTTTACCATGAAGATTAATTTTCTAGCAAAGGTCAAATTTTCGTCAAAGTGCATGAATTTTTAACTAGATTGTTAAATTATCATTTGAAAAAGATAATCTTTCAGCTAAACATAAGATAGTTCAATTTTCAGTAAAAAAATGACTTTTCAACAAAAAATGAAAACACAACAACAACAAAAGACAACATTTTTAATATATTGAAAAACAAATTTTTAACAAATTTATTAAATCATCAACCAAAGAGATACATTTTCAACAAAGAATATTAATTTTCTACCCAAAGATACGAATTTTCAACAAGATAATCCAATTTGTTAAACAAACTGGTGAATTAAAATAAAATGAATTTTTAAGAAACTTTAACAAACTTTAAACCAATAAGTTAAATTTTGAACAAAAAAGAAAATTTTTCAACCAAATGGCTTAATTCTCAACAAAGCAGACTATATTTTAACAAAAAACATGAATTTTCAATTAAAAAAGATAATTTTTTAATTACATATTTGAATCCTCAGCAAAGAAGTTAATTTACAATCAAATAGTTGATTTTTTATCCAAGAAAATGAATTCTGAATAAAACACGTAGTAGTTGATATTTGAACCAAAAAAGATTTGAATTTAAAGTTAAAAACAGTTGAATTCAACCAAAAAGACGAATTTTTAACAAAATAGTTTATTCTGAACCAAAGCCAAAACCAATTTATCTTTTTGGGTAGAAAATTAATCTTCTTTTTGCAAATTTATCTATTTGGTTAATAATATTTTTTAATCATATAGTTGCATTTTGAACCAAAAAGGATGGATTTTTAGACAAAAAGAATCATTTTCTACAAAAAAGGAATACATTTTAATAAAATGCATGATATTTTAACCAAATAGTTGAATTTTTAATTAGGAAAGATCAATTTTGAATTAAAAATATCCATTTTTAACTAGAAATGGAATATTTAAATTTTCAGTAAAAAAATGAATTTTCAGAAAAAAATGAATTTTCAACAAGAGTTCAGCATTCAAACAATAGTTGAGTTTTCAACGAAAAAGATAATTTTGTAACCAAGAAGATTAATTGTCTATCAAAAAGACGAGTTTTTAACAAAGTACATGGTTTTTTACGAAATAGTTCAATTGTCAACTAAAAGAGATAAATTTGCAACCAAATACTTAAATTTTCAACTAAAAAAGGTAAATTTTGTAACCAAACATAAAACGAATTTTTAGCAAAATAATTAAATTTTCAATTAAATAGCAAAATTTTTAACGAAACAAGATGAATTCCAAATCAAAAATATAATAGTAGACTTTGCAACTAAAAAAATGATATTTTAACCAAAAATGGTTGAACTTTCTTATTTGGTTTCAAAAAGGGGGTAAAGCGGGAAATAGGGGAAAGAGTGTGAAGTAAAGAGTGTGAAGTCTGAAATATGAAAGTGATTTTGAAACTTATTAAGCTATAATTGAACTGTATCGTTTCAGGGCAATCTTTCGCAAAATTCCTAAATTTTGTTAAAATTTGTCATTAGCATACGTATGAAACGTTATATCAGTTCGTGACGTTACTGCGAACGACTCCCCCCTCCTCCTGATTGGTAACGTAGTTTATGGACGGCCCCTTATCGAAATTATAACTTTAAAAGCGTGTCCGGTGAGATGTTTTTTTTAACCTAAGGGGTTCGTTCTGGGCTTACTTTGTCGGGAATTTATCCGGCTATATGCCCCTTAATGCAACTTCATACCGACAAAGTTGTATACCTTTTCTTATGAAATGAGACATACTAACGGTTTAATAAAAATGCTATTAGTTTAAATTTCAATTAGGAATTTACTCTTGGATTTTGAATTCCTCGAAAATGTAAAATAAATTAAATCTTTTCAGGTAAACTGTGAATGACTTGATGTATACCAATCTCAGTATTCTCGATTATAGTGAATGCTTGCATTTGAAATTGATTTCGAGATATTCTAAAGCAGAACGAGCTTACAGCAAATTGGGTTCTCTTTCCAAAGCGAAAACTTTTTCTCCTCACTTCCTGTAAAACGTCCAACCGTTTAAAAATCTGGCTCGGTCTTGCGGTGGCACACGACCTCGTATAGAGTTTTTGGCACGACACAAACCCAAATAACTCACAAAGAGCGTCCGTCATCTTTTGATTACCTTACTTAATAGTGTTCCTCCTATAATGGAACCAAATATGTGGGAACTTTCGGAAGATCGCGAAACTCTTGTCATCCACTCCTAACTAGAGTCTATTATATTCGACGAACTTCGAAAGCCTCTTTACTTTGATGTGCAGGTGCATCCGACGCGATTGGAGCTTCCTTGTGCCTTCATAATATATCTTTTCTCATTTTAATTCAAATCGTATTTAGGTTTAATATGATAATTTCAAAATTGGTAATGTTGAGTCAAAGAAAATAGTTCTTTCTAAATTTTAATGAATAAAAAGTGGGTCACTGAATTAAATCAGTAAGGGTCTTCGTGCATCGATTAATCAGTAACCGCTGAGAAGCCGTTCAGAAAACAGTGACGATTTACTAAAATTCCACTTTTTTTTACTCTTTTCACAGTAGAAATATTTATTGAAATTTTAGTACGTTTTTATACTGGAGTATCATTCAATCGCGATTAAAAAATTAATTAAATATTCATTGATTTCTCCTGGACCAGAATGACTGTTTCAGTTCTCAGTTACTGATTTCCATTGCATTTTTATGGATTGAACATTAGAGAGTAAAGTAATTATATGTAAACATTTTAAATGAACAAATTTAAAATTATTTGAACAAATTCAAATATCGGGAAATTTCATCAATCGTGGGAATTTGAAATTTTCAAATTAAGAAACGTGTGAATGCCTTAAATTAAAAAATTTCAATTAAGTGTACAATGCAAGATTTTTTAATTAGAGTTGTATAAATTCGTAAGGCTTATGTATTGTAATCGTCCAGATTAATTTTCTATCATAAAAACAAATATACGGCAAAAAAATATCATATTTGTATTACAGCTTAATTTTATTACGCCTTATATTAGGCCTATTTTTTCCTTAAAACATAGATGTAGCTTCTAGCAGTTAAAACCGTTTTTCATGAAGACTTTAGTTTATAGGCGGGCGGGGACCCCCGACTGTATCTGAGGAAAAATCTCGGAAAAATATTTAGACAATTTTTTAAAGTATAGTTTTTCAAAATCCGAGTTTCTAGAAAATTAAAAATGTCGGAAATTCGAAATGCTTCTTTCCTTGAAATACTCCAGATAACCCTAGATAACCCCAGATACCTTTAGTAATTATTTTTAAACCGTACGATTATTTGAGTTTTAAATTGTTTAATTAAAAAGTTTATCGTAACATATATTTTTCGAAATTCAAGCATTCTAGTTACGCATTTGAAATTAAGCAATTTAAAAATTAAAACGTATCAATTTTTAGCGTTCAAAATTCAGAAATCTAAAACTGGAACCATTTCGAATTGAATAAATTCTAATTCAATAGTGATTCATCTCGTGGAAATTGGGAAATTTTGAAATTAGAAACTTTGTCAATGGATGAATTTCAAAAGAAAATTTCAAATGTTAATTTGTATATGTGTCTTTTGTATATCTTTATGATATTTTTTTTATTTAAATTCAAATCTTAGTTTTAAATAGCATGATTATTTCGAAATTGGTCGATCTTGCGTCACAGAAATCAATCCTCTCAATTCATCACTATTATTAATTCAATAAACAACTTTTTATATCTTAATGAGTTAAATCGACCTAATCTTCAGTCAAATTTATAGCTAATTTCTTGTTTGTCATGATGAACTAATTATTAGTTAGCAAATCAACTTGAATACATTCAAATTTAAATGACTCAGAGCAGAAAAACATACTAAAACTTAAGTGAAAATAATTTCACAGATTTTTCAGTAAAGTATCGTATTCTTTTTTGTGACTAGATTATTTGAAGAATTTAAGTACAAATTTTGTCTTTAAAAATTTCGGATGAGGTTTTAAAAGAATCTCTGTAAAGAATATGAGAATGACAATATGACTGTAGAAGTAATGCTACGAAGCAGTACAATTTATTTCAATTAGGATTAAGCCTCCTTCCATTTTTAGACATTTAAATCTATAAAATAAATTTTTCCAATAAAAAGAAGTTAATTATGTATTATTAATACTTAAAATTCCATTATGAAAAAGTCTTCGTTAAAATTCACAGAAAAAACTGGGGGTTCACGAAAGTTGCAGCTTAAATAAAAGTTGGTATCTTTTAGAAGTTGAGCTTGAATTGAAAGCTGTAGAGACCAAAAGGGTTCTTTTGGAAAATGTAATCAGAACAACATGAAGGTACATTCACGAACCATCCGCTTGCAAAGTGGGCTTGGTAAGTTAAGGATCGATTTACAATTATCGACTGATGACTTCATACGAAAAGTTTTATGCATATGAATGAACCTTTATGTTTACAAGTTTGATACAAAAACTGCAAATAATATTTATCAAGATATTATATCGATTCTAATTGCAATAATATTTTGTACTTTAATTCTCTCCATTAAATCATGTCCGCGAGAGTTCTGTTACATGTGTGCTTTAACATAAGCGTTGTGTTATCACCTAGGTAAAATTTCAAAGTAGGCAAAGCGAAAAATAGGATCTTTGGAAAAAGTGTCTATTAAAATTGGGTTCCTTTGGAAGTCCAAGTAGTGGCTCCTTTGGAACAAATTCATCATTTTGTGTTTCATTTCAGTTAGAGGAGTTTCTTTTTTTAATTCTCAAGGAAAGCATAGTTTCTTTATATATTGTTTTAAGTTTCTTTAAATGAAAGGGGAAAGGATCAAACTTTTTTGTTATAACCTGTTACAAAAGGGTGAGGAGGGGTTGAAAATAGGCTAAAAATGTGTCACGTAATTTATGGATGGCCTCTAAGCATAATAATTAGATGAAATATTTTTTTCTAGAGTATCAGAAGTTCTTGGTTGGCAGGTACTTTTCCGAGATTCCTTTCAGTTGAGCTGAGCTGCTCGGAAGCAGATTTCGCAATCTCATGGCTCTCAAATCAAAGCGCCTGTAAATTAAAACATGCCCGCTCGAGTTAATACGCATCGAGTACCCACGCGTTTGTGCCAGGCCAGAGTTCTTGGTTGGTGGTCAATTCGCGTAATGGCGAAATGAAAGTACGAGAACTTCATTAAGCCAAAGAAAAGCTTCGTTAATGCAGAAGCTTAGCTTTCCTAGCTTGCAGCGACATTGGTTAAGGCTTTCATTAGTGAAGTTAATCGGGTAGGTACAGGGATCTTATACAGCCGCTTTTACTCAAGTTAGTGTGGCATTTGCGTTTCCACGAGTAATGCAAATCTTGAAACGATACTAAACCCAGTTTTTTGTTAGTTTACTCACGTTCTAATCTCAATCTTAATATTAGTTTTATACTTACATAAACTAAGATAATTATGGGGCATTTTTGGGTTTTTATGGAACAATACTTGAGCCTAATAATAAGGGGTCGTTTATAAACTACGTTACCAATTTGAGGGGATGCTTCGCCCTAAAAACGATGGTTTTCAACAGAGTGAGGAGGGTCAGTTAAGGTGATGTTACGAACTTAGATAACAT
>JAUELO010000179.1:13765363-13776443 GCA_032357855.1 Amphibolips quercusostensackenii | reverse complement strand
TCACTAAGCTATAGAGTAATAAAATCACGGATACGTCCGAGATCGAAAATCACAAGTCCGTGCTTTTGTTTCACGGCTAAACTTAGTTTTAAAATCAAGGAGTAGTTCCTTGAACTAATCTATCGCGATTTTTCTCCGTGTACATGCAAAAATAAATATTTAATCTTTTCCTTATTTTTACCCTTTTTCGTGAAAAATTAACCTATGTTTCCTTTTCTGAGCTCCTCTTCCGCTGTGCTCCCTGTAATCTTTATTCCAATAATTTAAAATGTCGCCTTTAAATTGCTACGATTTCAATTTTGATCTGTCGAATTTTTTCAGATGTGAGGTTGAAAAAAAATTAGCAACATTTTATTCTGATGACAGTTCGTAATTGTTAATTGTGCGATTCAGAACCTAAATTGTGCAGATTTAAATGTTCACTTTACAGCTGCCAGTGATTCCGCTTTTCTCACTCAAAGTAATTTTAAAGTTATTTAATAATTTTTAAATTATAAAAAGTGAACGATTCTCAAAACATGTATAAGATATTCAATATTGAACTGCTAAAATCTTGGAAATTTTAATTTAAAAAGTTCCAAATTGTGCATTTTAATTTGTAAATCCATTTGAAAAAAACTCATTGTTTACATTCATCAAAATTCGGTGAGCGTAGACCAAATATGTTCAGTGTGCCCAGACACTTCGAATTAAAACACATCAAAATGGAACGAGCTCAAACAAAGCATTTCTGTAACTGTACAATTTGAAGTTAGAAATTTTCTAAACTAAAATCTAAAAGCCCTACCATTTTGGAATTTTCATATTTAAGAATTATGAGTTTAAAAAAGGCTGTGTTTAGTCGTCCCGAAAAATTGGGGGACTGGAAAAGGGGATGGGCTGGTCGTTCCGAATTTTCGGTACGACTAGCCAAGATTATGAAAAATATCAGACTAGTCGTCGTGAATTCTGGGACGACGATACACTTCGTTAAAAAAAAAATTTAATTTTAAATATTCAAAATTAATTCGATTAGACATTCTAAAATTAATAACGATTGAAATTGAAGAATTTCTGATTCAAATTTTTAAACTGAACAATTCTAATTAGTAGCCTTTGAAATTCAAAACAAAAGCAATTCGCGAAGTTTGGAATTTTTAAAATTAAACATTGTTTTTAATTTTGAATGCTTAGAACTTTAATTTCACGTATTAAGGGATTGAAAATTATTTTTATTTTTTTATTTTAACGGCTTTGAATTTAATCGAGTTATGAAGGCTAATACTTAAAATTGTATAATTTTGAATTTTTCATTTGAAAAAAGTATGCAGCCTTAAAATTGAACTTGCTTATTCTTTCTTGTAAGTAGTATATTTTTTCTTAGTAGTATATTACTTATTAGTTTTTTATTTTGAAATTATCTGCATAAAATTTTGAATTTTCAATTTGAAACGCATAACACTTATAATTTTTCCACTTTGAATGATCTAAATCTCTTTATTAATAGCAAAGTGACAAAAAGTGAAAAATTTTCTTGAAAAGGAAGAAGAAAACTCTATACTTTGAAATTTTTAACTTTGCTGGCCCTGATTTTAATTCGTACATCCACGTGTGGCAGGCAGCCAGTTCAAGATGTATATTGACAAGACACTTCTGGCAAGGCACTTCATATTTAGAGAACACTTCATACTTAATTTTACCCTGAAAAATTCTCTTTAAATTTTAAATAGAAATAAAGAAAAAAGGTGGGTTTTAGTCAATTTCCGAGAGTAGAAAAAGTATCAATGTTTTAATGCGAGCACAACCCATAAATTATGTAAGAAAACATAAACTTACAGTCGCACATCGATTTTCAGAAAAGTCGTAAATCTTTGTAGCTCCGGTTGCCAATAAAGTACATTTCAGTTTTCCAGTGTGTTGCACCTAACGCAATGTAATTATATTATTAATTTACTCATTAAGATACTTGTCTTCACTTTAGCTCGTTTCACTTGCTCGCTTCTGAAGTCTCTTGCGTAACTTTTTCAGATGCAGATATGAAAAAATAATTTACGGTGGATATTTGCACCTAATTTACAAATTTGCAGAAAAGGAAATTTCAATTCTTTAGTCTATAAATTATACCGTAAGTAATTTTATTTTGCATAGTTTATTTTATTCATTATTAAAGTGACAAGCAATAAAGGTCTATTAATAGAAGTAAATTATTTCCACATTACTTTGGGTTAAAAATGACTAGATGTACATATGCTGCGTTAAGAAAAGATAAGATAAGGTGAAAACGAAGAAAAGTTCTGCAAAATGTCTGTAATTTAAAGTCTATAAACACGTTTGCGTAAAACCAGGACATGACGCAGAAAAAATATCTTTTAAGTTTTTATTAACGACTGCGCAAAAAACCTTAAGCCGCGTTCTTGCTTTGTGCCTGCAAAACTATTCTCATTTTCCAAATTAATTCTCATTTCCTCAAATTAAAATTTTGAATAAAAAAAATGTTATGCTAATTTTCACTATATTGTATTCTTGGACAATTTGATAAACACCACTGTGTGTGCAGAATATTCTTTTAACTTACGTTAGTTTGAGAATTTCACGCCATGACTGTTAAAAATGGAATCTCGATCATTGTTTGTGCAATTCAACATATCATAATCCTAATAACTTTAATTGCTCTTCAGCTTTGACGAACAGAAAGTACAGATTGCAGACTGATAAGTCTTTGCAAAAGATTGATAATTACTAATTCCTTCCTGTGCATTATGCGACACACTCGTAAGTCGTTACATAATTTTATCACTCATCAGCGACCATCTTCATAGATCATTATCTTAATAATAATTAACAAAAAATAATCTAAAAGCTTTTCATTGTATGATAAATTATAGATAGTTGCTAGACAAAACACATTTTATGTCATCTGATGTACACTATAGTCCTTTAGTACAACATTACGGGATCTTTTCTGGTACATATTCATATATAGATTCAATTAAGTATAAGATATAACGATACGATTTATTCTGGGTGTCCATGTGTCAGGGAGAACCTGGAATTCAGGGAAAAGTCAGGGAAATTTATTAGTCAGAGAAAATTCAGAGATTTTAAAGAAAACCTTGCGAAAGTCAGGGAATTTCTACAAGAGGTACTTTTAAATTACTGTTAAAGATAATAATTCAATCTCTTCAATTTCGTTTATTAAAGATTAAGTGTTAAAAATTTTACAAGATTTAGATTTTGATCTTTGAATGATAATGGTCAGGGAAAAGAAAAAACTGATTAGGAAAAAATAAGGTGATTTTGAAAATCGAGTTTTGCGGACGCTATTGATATAATATCCTTTTCAGTAATTTATTTCTCGTATATTTATATTTTTAATTCTTTTTGTTGCAATTACCTTCTCCTGAAAATGATATATTCAGTTAAAAATGTCATTATTAGGTTGAACATTAAACTGTTCTGTTGAAAATTAGTCTTTTTCGGGCTGAAAATTCAAGTAGAATATTTTTCCATTGAAAATTTAACTATTTTCTTTTGTTGAAAATTCGTCATTTTGGTTTAGAAAGTATTTTATTTTAGTAAAAATTTTATCTTTTTTGAAAAAAAGCAATTATTTGGTTGAAAATTCATCTTCTTCAGTTAAGGATTAAACTATTTTCTTGAAAATTTGTATTTTTTGTTTGAATTTAACTGTTTTTATTGAAATTTAAAATATTTTCTGGTTTAAAAATTTACCATTACATTATTTGTCTGAAAGGCATCTTTTCTTGGTTGACAATTTCACTGTATAATTGTTGGCTGCACTAGTTTGTTGCAAAATCGCTTTCGTGTTATTAAAGATTCATAATTTTAGTTGAAACATGATTTTTTTTTAAATTCGCTTGTTTCTGTGAGTAGAAAATTAGTTTTTATACCTAAAACTTAACAATCTTAGTTGAAGATTCATCATTACAGATGAAAATTCATCTCTTCGGTTGAAAGTCTAACGATTTTGTCGAAAATCGATATTTTTAAATTGAAAATTCAACTGCTTATGTGAAAGTTAGACTACTTTGCGAACATAAAATTTTTGAGTCAGTGTTCTCCTCTAGCTGAAAATTCAACTATTTTGTTTAAAATTCGTTTTTTTTTGTTTAAAATTAATTTTTCAATTAAAAATGGAACTTCTCCCTGTTTGGTTGAAAATTTTTCCTTTTTTAGATGAAAATTCTTCTTTTGTGGTAGAAAACTTTCTCTTTTTTGGTTAAAATGTTGGAAAATTTCAACTCTTGGGCTGAAAATTTGACTGAATTGTTGAGAATTCAACTATTTGTTTACAAATTTATTTATTTTGTTGTATTTTCGTCTTTTTTGGTAGCAAATTAATCTCTTTTGTTGAAAATACATCTTTTTGCTTTAAAAATTCATCTCTTTTGGTAGAAATTTCATCTTTTTTCATTAAAATACCGACTATTGAATTTTTTGTTTATGATTCTATCTTTCTAGGTTTAAAATTCTACTATTTGGCTGATGATGCAACTGTTTTTGGTTGAAGTTTAATATTTTTTTACGGCAAACTTATCTATTTAGTTAAAAATTCATGTTTATAGGTAGAAAATTCAACTATGTTATTTTAGACTGAAAATTTATCTTTCATGGTAAAAAATTCATTTCTATCGTTCAAATAAATAAAGAATTATGAAATATTAATCTAAAATTGTTTTATTTTGTTCATAAAAGATTCTATGTGAAAAGTGTGACAACATTAAATTGCTGATCTTTTAGTGTTAATGGCCACGGCAAATGAAAAATTGGTCTAGAAAATTCAGCAAAAAGTCAGGGAATTTTAAACATTAAGTTTTTCGTCCAGCCTGCTATTCTTTGAAAAGTCATGGGCAACATTTGATTGGTTATGTCCAAAATTTTATTTAGAAATTATAATTATTTCAAAAAACTGTTTTTAAAAATCATTAGGCTTTAATCAAATCTAACCAGAGTTGTCCAGAATTTGTTATGGACTATAAGCAAATCTTGATCATTAAGATAAAATAAAATAAAAATGCAGCTTTTCTTTTAGACTGAATATCAAAGCACAAAAATGATTGTAAAGTGAGGAATGTTAGTCTGACTTATTTTTGTCAAGCATTATTGAAATAACAAAAGACTGTTACATTCTTAAATTATTCTGTTTCATACCAAATTGATACCTTCAGATTCAGTGTGAATTCAGTTTTGCTTCCAAAATTAACTTAAATTAACAATCGTTATTTATTCTTCTGGATTTTATAAATCGTTTCCAAAATTTCTCAATTTTGAAGTGAAGTGTGCGTATAGAGAACGTCATTAAATCAGAGATAGCATGCATGCACATAAGGGTAGATTCACTATGTTAACACGATCCACAATTATTTCTATTATGATGTTATCCAGCATTTCGTATAGCTTATCGGAATTGCTATTGTATCCCAGCTAATAATTAAACCTTGAATGGAGTTTTGTGCTGAACTAATTGAAATTCTCATTTACTAAAGAAAGAACTTGATCTTTAGAGTTAAGTAAATAGCTTTTGTGACGTTCGGCAAATCCTTTCATTCAAGTTCTATAAGCAGTTGTTATTTATCTCTGTAAAAACATGTTCGTAAGTCTGTTTCAGAAAATTTTCTAAGAACTTTAAACATTATTCATTTAAATTTCAATCCTAGTTGAGGCCAGTTGCATTAAAATTCTTTCACAAATATATAAGTTGCTATAAAATGAAAAGTTTAAAATCCATTATATTAAACTTGCAATATTATACACGCGATTTTAAAGATATCTAATTAAAAAATGTTCACCCTCAAATATTCCCATTTTGTGTATAAAATTTTTCATGTTTGATTTAGAATCTGACATATTTTCATTACTTTAAATATAAAACTCTTCATTTTCAGAAATTAAATTAATTTAAAAAATTTTTACCTTTTGAAAGCAAAAATTTAACAGTTTAAAGGTTATATGGCCTATGCGATAGCGTTCACGAATTTGAATTTAAAAGTACAATTTTCGGATGTTTGAATTTAAAATTCTTTGACTATCAACTGGAAAATGCACTACTATTGGCTTTTAGATTGAAATATTAAAAGCCTACAATATTATACTAATGTAAACTAGGGTGGCGCTTCTAAATTAAAAGTTCAATTTACCAATTTTTTTGTTTTAGTGTAAAAAACTGACTGGAATTCATTCAAAATAAAAAAAGTGTCAGAGTTACCTGGAAGTTTTTAAAGCTTTTGAAACTTTTGGAAATTATCCTACGGGTGCAAAGATTGTACAGGGATTATTTTTGTGTACAATTTAGGTAACAAGTAAAAATACAAAATTAAATTATAAAAAATTTTTGTTGCATACAGAAATTTTTTTTAATTAAGAAAAAATTACTTTTTTAAATTCGGCTAGGTTAGCATTTATATTCAAAAAGTTAAAAAATTTACCTAAGGCCTATTTAGTTTAAATTAAAGTTAGACAGCAACATTTTATATTTTCAAAACATAATTTTTAAGGAATTCTGGGAATTAAGAATATTCCAGGATTTTAGATAATTCAGGGAAAACAAAGATTTTAGACAATTCCGGAAATTCAGGATATTCAAGACATTCAGGTAATTCAAAATATTTAAGGAATTCAGGTAATTTATCATACTTAAGAATTTCGGAGAATTCAAAATATTTCAGAAATTCAGAGAATTTAGCGAATTTTATAAAATTCAGAGCATTAAAGTAATTAAAAAAAATTCATGAAATTAAAGAATTGTAAGAGTTTAGAAAAATCAGGGAATTTCACAGAAAAAAGTGAATAGTCAGATTCACTTTTATGCATCGTTAATATGAAGTTTACTTATTCGCATTATACACGAAACAATTTGAATAGTTTTTAATACTGTATGAGGTACTGATCTTGAAATATGCAAAACTTACAGTCAGCATTACCAGTTCAAACTAGCTTCAATAACTATTTGAAATAGTACAGTTGAACATGTAAGCTGTTTGAATAACTGATTTTCACAGTCAGCAAATAATTGTAAGCTTGACTTTTGCAAGTGAGTCGGATCTCATTTTTTGAATTGCAATAGGCACTAAGCGAGATTGTTAGTTTTACTATTTGGAATGACAAGTAAATAAGTTCAGTCGCGCAACTAGAAACGTGCAGGCCCCCGCCTCCAAATTTTTATGAGGTCTGTTTGAAATTACAAAGGCTGATTTATAATTTGCGTAGCAGTAAGACAACGGTATAGCTTAGTAAAGTATTTTTGATTCTCAATCTTGGAACCCTTCCCCCCTATCGACAAAGCGGGGATTTGCTTCACAGTAGTTACGCCACTGACATTTTACAAAACGAAATTGTCGGAAATTATTTTATAATGTTTTATTTTTTATCATAATATTATTCGTGCTAATTATTATAAATAAACATAGCGCATAACGTCTACCTTATACGTCAATACTGTTTTCTGTTTGGAACGAAATTTTTATAATTCAAGTATACTTTAGAGATTTATAAAAAAAAATCTGCTTGTTGCGCGGACACATTCTCATCCCGCGCTGTGCGCGTGGCTCGCATATTTCAGTGCGCCTAGGGCGCGCGACTTTTGGTTCTTGCGCTTTACGCTTGATAATGGATTTTCCTCGCGCTACGAGCTCGGTCTTTGTATTTCTCCCACATTTGTACCCAGACCTTTTAAAATTAAAAGTCAGAGCATCGACAACTGTAATTTTGTGTTTGTGTATTCTCTTTTGCAAATGCTCCTTCGGCTTTAACGAACCCATTCTCATCACGTATCTCGTGCTTCGCACTCGATTTTGTCTAAAATGTGAACTTTTCTACATTATGTTTAACGCTTTCATATCAAATGTATATTACATTTATTTCTGTACCTCGGCGTGGGGCTTCTTATTCAGATATTGCAAAAAAAGTAAAAAGTTTATTCAGCATGATTGCTTCAATATTTGTTTCTTATTTTGTATTAAATTTCATTTTTAGCTACCCTGAAAAATGTATCATTTCAACAAATTTATATTATTAAAATTGATAATATGTATTGGTATTAAGATATACGTATTTTCATTGTCTTGTTCTTATAATTAAAAAAAATGTGCATCCTTCAAAAAAACCACTTTGTTATTAAACATTTTATCGCAACTCGTGTCGGTTTTTCATAAATTTAATTTGTTTATTTTCAGTGTTATTTTTTACGATTTAAACTAAACATACGCATTCTGGCGTAAAGTGGTTTTAAGCAAATTTGTGGATATAATTTAGGCGGAAAAATTGGTTAAAAGAAATGTTATTATAGCTTGTGTCGTTTTTCTAAAAAGTTAATTTTTTATTTTTAATATATTTTTATGAAAAGAGTTTATAACAACTCTGAAGGGTGTCGCGGAAAAAGCGTGAAAGTCCATCGGGACACATTTTTCAGGAGAGAGAAGATTTTTTTCAAAAATAAAATTCTTAAAAAAAATTAGAAACTGCATTTGAGATTTGATAGAGCTCCAGAAGTCTCAATAAACAAAATTTTCAAAAAGTTAATATTTTCTGATATATAAATCGTCAAAAATCGACAGCTGTCAAAACTGTGAAAGTCCATGATTTTTTTTTGTTTCTTCAGATCCTAGTTAACATAAAACATATGCCCGAAACATTATAAATGCATTACGAGCCAAATAGAAAGCTGAAAAATAATATTTAAAAAATCGTTCTGTTAAAAAAATGAATTTTGCAATACTACAATGTTATTCTTTGTAAAAAATGCTTAATTTGTTTTTATTTTGTAACTATATAGTATAAGCACGGAATGTATTCAGAGACAAAATTTTAAATGTTCCTATTAAAATCTCACAATTTATCCAGATAATACTGCCTTACATCTAGTGACAGAAAGGGTAACATGGCCTGCAAGTCCTGCTTTCTTTAAACTTAATCTATTTCCGGTCTCCTTGTCAGTCTTCTCAATAGCCTCAAAGAATTCCGTTACCACATCTGAAAATAATAAGAATTAAAAACATTACGTGAAATTTAATAAGTTATTATTATTTCAATCATGATAAATAAATGAATTTAGCATACCTTTCTGTAAGGTCTTTGTCCCAATCCAATTTTCTTCCGAATAATCTTGCGATATCTTCACAAAATCGAAATCTGTTGTAGAAAGTTTGATTTGTCGAGCCTCTAAAATCCGAAGTTTATTATTTTTTACGAAGGCTTGTTCGGCGACTGTTTTCCAATCATGGAAAATTAGCATCATTATAATATCGAAGGGATTTGAAGTGCATGATCCTCTAATCATCTGTGCTAAATCCTTGAGATTATGAAGCATCGTCTTACGTTTTTTTTTCTCGATCAAAGCGAAGTCACGATCTGAAGACATATAAGTGTGACCGTTGATTGAAAAGTTGTGAACAATCTCGTCGAAGAATCCGTAAGCTATGAGTGTAAAGCACATAGCCAAGATGTGTTTTTTTTTCTGCCCGGAGCAGTCATCACTCCATTATACAAATTTTGTCTTCTCAGTCTTGACTTCTTCTGTGAAATACTGATATAAACATGATCTGACTTCCGTAGAACCGCGACCAGAATTATCTTCTGACCATAAACACATTACACCTTTGTTTCTTTCTTCATCATGGATCCCAAAATTATAGCAGCTTAACTGTTTGCTGTAGTACATCTGGGTGTGAGTCAGCGATGGAAGTCTGAATCTTACGTTCTTCAATTTTTAATTTCTTCTGACTTACTTCAACTTCAGTGTGATAAGCGTCTAATTCTTTGATATACACCAGTTTCTTCGTTTCAATCTCTGTTACCTTGATTTTTATGTTTTTTTCGTCGCAAGTTAGAGAGATGTCTCATCGTGGTTGTCTGAAAGACAATTAAAAATTTTGATCGAAAACAGAATCTGAAGAAAGATACTGAACCTCCGGAAAGTCAAAACGATTTTAGTGCCCATTGTGGGATGGCAATGAAGCAATGTCTCAGGATTAATTTTTAAAAACGTCGTGCGACATACTGTAGTCTCCAATTTTTCTCCAATTGTCAGGAAGTATTTAAAAGTAATAGATTTAATGCTTTCACGATGATTCGTTATAATAAAATAGAAGAATTTATCGGTTTTAAATCGTGTGCAAAACTACGAATCTTGACGACGCTTCGTGAACATTGCAGTTCTCTTCTTCAGGGCTAACTTGGAACTGACTTGATTGAAAACAGACTTGAATGGCCAATCAGATTCAGCCAGCCTCTATGGTGGGGCGCTCTGGACAATCACAGGCATCGTAGAGAAAATATATAAGAACAACATAACCTGAAACTGAAGTTTCAGGTTAGCTTTAAAGAAGTGAACTGCAATAATGAAAAAGTTTTTTCCGGTTTCAATTGTGTGAAAAACTACGATCCTTGCGGACCGTCGGCAAGGTTTGTAGTTTTGCACACGATTGAAACTCGAAAAATTCTTTCATTTTATTATAATAAATCATCGTAAAAGCATTAAATATATTATTAAAGAACTCTACGGAGAGATTTTTCTTCCTAAAACTAACACATTTAGTAAGCTCAGGTCATCGCAAGGTAAGCTACTAACAGCTGTAGCTTTCATGAAACGATGCAGGGACAACAACATCTTCCCAAAATTCTCACAATTGAAAAACCATTTTGAAACATCTCAATCCAGATCAATTCTACATAAAACAAGTTTGCTTCTCTTAAAAGAAAGAATACAACATACTAAATTTGTCTTAAACACTAACTCCAAAAAACTATTAAAATTTCACCTTTTAGTATCTAATACCCTTAGATTTGACATTTGGTCTACATTGGACTGCATATCTTTTGACTAATCCCAACGGATTAAAGATCTTTCCACTCAAAAACAAAAAATAAAATTTGACAAATTACTTCCAGTAAAGCACGCACCATTAACGAACACAGTAAAAAACATCTCGAATCATCCTCTCAGCAACGAAATGATTTTAGCTCTGTCTGAAGGACATAATTTTGCAGAAGCCCCTTCCAAAATCCCGAAAGAAGAAATCATCAGTAATTTGGAATCCACAATATATACACTTCCACCCGAAAAAGCTAATGACATACGACGTAG
>JAUELO010000179.1:13666390-13676500 GCA_032357855.1 Amphibolips quercusostensackenii | reverse complement strand
AGCCATATAACAATTAACTCTAAATTAATTATACTTTAATAGAGGGTCATAATATTTGGTTGAAATTAAGTTTTTGGTTAAGAATGAATAACTTCGGGTAAAAAATTTAACTATTTTTTTAGTTAATGCGTATTTTTAAAGGAATTAAATTGTTTTTCATTTAAAATAAAACCTTTTTACATTCTCATCATAATGAGAAGGTATTAGTTTTATGTGAAAACTGCCTATCGCGGATTTCTTTGAATCTCTACGTATCGAGACCCCCTCAATCCGAAAAAATCGGTTTTACGATGGTGTCCGTCGTTGTCGTTGTTGTCTGTATACCGGATAACTTTTGAAAGACTAGTTGGATTCGATTGTTCTTTGGCACAAAATTTAAGGAAACAAAAAGAAAGAAGAGTTCGTTAACCAGATATTTTCGATGAAAATTCAAAAAATTAGAGCATTTTCAAAATTTCTGAGACAATTTTTTTCTAATTAAAAAATTCTATGTGCGTCTGTTCATAGTACTTATAAAAACTCGAATACTTTATTTTCACGACTTTTTTTGATAAAAAAAATCATCAGAGTTATGGCATTTACAAAATCCAAAAAAAATAAACGAAAATAAACATTTTAAGCCAAACAACGCACGATATGAAAAAAGTCAAGAGAAGAAAAATGTTGCTTTTTGAAAGCCCTACAAGATTATTATAGCAACTTTTTGAATTTACTTGAAAAATAAAAAATTCACGTTTTAATCACACAAAAAACAATGAAAAATCAAAAATTCCATTTTGCGGTCAAACTGTGCAACAGGCTACGTAAAAAATAATAAGACAAAAGTTGTTTACCAAAAAAAGAGACTACAAATTTGTTATTAATCATTTTTTGATAGAATTCGCAGTTTTTGTTTTATTCGTAAAAAACAACATTAAAAATAAAAAAATTAAATATTTGGACGAAAGACACAAGCTAAGGAAAAAAATAATAAGAGAAAAGATATTTACTCCAAAAAGCGCTATATGTAAATTTGATTTAAATAATTTTGTGATAAAATGCGTAGTTTTTGTTTTAATTGTGAAAAGTAAAATTAAAAATTACAAAATTAAATTTTTTGACAGTCGACACATAAAACGAAAAAAAAGAATATTTTTCAACCAAAAAAGATCAGCGAATTTCTTATAAACTCTTGTTATAAAAATATATAAAAACTAAAAAAATACCTTTTTGTAAAAACGACATAAGCTACGATAACATTTCATTTGACAAAATTTTTCGCATAAATTATACCTGAAAATGTGCTTAGAACCTCTTTACGCTAGGATGCATATTTTTATTTCAAATAGTAAAAAATAAATTTGAAAATAAAGAAATTACAGTTGTCGATGATTTGACCTTCAATTTTATAAGGTCTGTGCACAAGTGTGGGGGAAATAAAAAGACCGAGTGCGTAGCGTGAAAATGAAAAGTCACGCGCCCTGGGCGCGGTCAAAATTACTCAAATGTTGCTAAAAATTCGTTTTTTTTGTTGAATTTACCTTTTTTTTAAAGTGAAAATCTTTCCTGGTTAAAATAAAAGCTTTCTTTTTCTTTGAGAATTGATTATTTTTTGTAAAAACTTCTATTATTCATGTGAAAAGTTAATTATTTTGTGGAAAATTCAACCATTTTTTTACAAAGTCACCCTTTTTGGTTGATAATACAACTGAATTGTTGGAAATTCGTCTTTTTGTCTTGAAAATCTAACAACTTGGTAAAAATTTTTTTCTTTCTTGACTGAAAAATATTTCTTGGTTGATAATTTATCTCTTTGATTAAAAATGTAACGGTTTTGTTGAAAATTCGTTTCTTCTGTTGAAAATAAACTTTTTTGTTAAGAATTAACATTTAAGGTTTGAAAATTGAACTGTTTTGTAGAAAATTCGTCTTTATGGCTTGAAAATTCAACAATTTGGTAGAAAATTCATCGATGTAGTTGAGAATTTAAATATTTTTTTGGAAAGTAATTTTTTTATTGGAAGTTTATATTTTTGCGTTAAAATTTAAGTTTTTGGTAGAAAATTCGTATTTTTTAGGAAATTCAACTGCTTCTGATTTAAAATTCGAATTTTTTAAAATTGAAATATCCAGTATCACATTTTTCTGTTGAAAATTCATATTTTTTGTTTGAAAACTGATTTACTTGGTTAAAAGTTACAACACTTTGTTAGAAATTCATTTTTTTAGTCAAAGATTCATAATTTAAGTTGCAAATTTACCTGTTTGATGGAAAAATTTTCTATTTTCTTTGTCGTAAAAAATCTTCCTAATTCCCTTTATTTTCGATTTGCTACTACACAGTCGATTTATCTTTCGGGTTTATTCCTCGATTGAATCGTTAGCGATTTCTCTGCTGTCTACGATTTCCTTAGAATCTACAAAATTAGCAAATAAATCGTGTAGGCAATATTTGAAATTGGTATTATCAAGAAGAATTGCATTCAAAGCGTCTTGTTTTTTAATGTCATGAATTTCTGTTTATCGATTCTAAGAAATGAATCGAAACCTTGTATAAATGGGGGGAAAGGAGAAATTTGGGTCAAAATTCTCGATTTGAGGCGTTTTAGGGGATTTTAAAAATTTAAGAGTGGAAAAGGGTTGAAAGGGGGGAGACTGTGATCGCTGCAATTAAAATTCGGTAGCACTCTAATAATGAGATGCCTGGCTTAGCAAAGTCTATAAGAATAATATTATTCTTTATTTTACAGTTATTACGAGATTGTCAGGGACGTTCGACCTAATAAAGGCACCATCTTGAAATCATCTGTAGAGTATATAAAACTCCTTAAGAACGAACTAACGAGGATGAAGCAAAGCGAACTGAGGCATAAACAGCTCGAGCATCAGAACCGGAGGTTGCTCTTACGTGTTCAGGAGCTGGAACTCCAGGCGAAGGCACATGGACTTCCGTTGGCGAGTTTTGGTTCGCATTGGGGGTCTACGTCAGGAGGCCTCCTCGACGCTTACGCAAGACACAAAATGGAACATCGAAAGGTAAAATCCTTTTAAACTATAAATCTCTAAAGATTTCCCTGATGAAATTATTCACGTAGAAATACACCTGAAAATAGAAAAGCTATTTCTCGTAAAAATCCCAGTCTAAGGTGGCCAAAGTTCTAGAAAAACCTAAAAATCAGGGGAAGGTCATGGAATTTTGTTAGACAAAGAAAATGAGGGAAAAGTCAGCGATTAAAGAAAAAACTTGCTCAAGTCAGGGAATTTCTGTAAGAAGATGATTTTAAAGCATTTTTTTGAATTCCAAGGAATTTTCAAGAACTTTGAAAAGTTGCAAGGCATTTCAAAATATTTTAAAGAATTTTATATATTTTTGGTTATTGTTCAAAATTCCCAGGAATTTTGAATTGATGTTACTAATTTAACGGGATTTCAAAGGACTGATTTACAAGAAGTGAATGATTTGGTAGGCTTTCAAAGATTTAAAAAGATTTAAAAATATTTTTACAAGTTATTTGAACTTATTTGGAATTCACCCTGAATTCTTGTTAATTTATCCTGAACTCTTTAAAATTGTTCAAAATTTTTTAAGTTTTTAAAAATCATGAATTCTTAGGGATTTCATCAAATCCTTCTGAATTCCGTTGAATTTTTCTAAACTTCCGATTTGTAAATTTATTTTCAATTTTGATGGATTTCATTGAATTCTTCTCATTTCTCTCCAATATTCTTTGGTTGTAAAACTAATTTTTTTAGTGAAAATTTAACTATATTAATTGACACTTGAAGTATTTTTTTGAAATTTTCTTATTATGAAAAGTAACTTTTTTCCATTTGAATATGTTATCATTTTAGTTAAAAATTGATCTCTTTGGTTGAAAATTAATTTCTTTAACTAGAAATTTAACTGTTCAATTTTATTGATATTTTAATTATTCTAGTTAAATATCCATCACTTCAGTTAAAAATTCGTCTTTTCGGTTTAAAATTTAACTATTCCAGTTAAAGATTCCTCATTTTAATTAAAAATTCATCTCTTTGTTTGAAAAAGTAACTATTTTTTTTCTAATTAGTGTTTTTTCAGTTTCAAATAATTTTTTCTAACGGAAAATGTATTTATTCTAATTGAATATTACATCTTCTTAGTTGAAAATTCCTCTCTTTGGTTGAACATTAATTTTTTAAACTAAAAATGTAACTATTCAATTTTTGGTTGAATATTTATATTTTTAAATGGAAACTCATTTATTTTGTTGAAAATTCGTCTTTTTGAGTAAAAATTAATCTTTCATTCATCTATTTAGTTTAAAACTCAACTATACCAGTTGAGGATTCATCATTCTAGCTGAAAACTCATCAGTTTAGTTGAAAATTAATTTTATTTATCTGAAAATTTAACTGTTTCGTTTTTGGTTGAAAATTGCTCTTTTTTAGTATAAAAATTCACCTATTTGAATGAAAATTTATCTTTTGTAGTTAAAAGTCAACCATTTCGTTGAAAATTTATGTATTTTGTTGAAAATTCGTCTTTTTTGGTAAAAAATTAATCTTCTTGTTGGAAAATTCATCTTTTTAGTTGAAATTGTAAGTACAGTCGAACCTTTATTTCTCTTCCCTTAATTACGCCTTCCAGGAAATGACGCTGCGCCACGGTTCTGGGTCAGAGGAGCCGCGGGGCTAAAGGGGGAGGTCGTTAGTGGTCAGCCAAGCGTGAAAAAACAGGAGCGTAGAAATAATGCGCTTTAACTTAACGGCCTAGTCAGGTAACTGCGTCATGTCGTTGTGTCGCAGTTCACTCTCAATCAAGAAACGCACACATTTGCATAGCGAATAAGCACGATAGCAGGCTCGTGTCGACCAGAATTGGGGGTCCGAAACCAACTGAAGTTGATCGGACTGATCGGATTATTTCGTGCTATGATCCAACAAACTAATTTCGTACTTCGAATGTGCCTGTGTAGCACCTCTTTGACCTTGACAACAGCGCAGTGCCACCGGACTCGCGAACTCTTGTATATCTCGAAGTTATTGCTGGAGCAATTTTAATGGACAAGAAATATTCTATACTACGGTTTAAAATTAATTATTTGCAACAAGATTTCGTGTTAATATTTCATTGAAATTCAAATTCTTTGTCATAGTTCGAAATTGGTGGCGCTGTCGTATAGCTACCCAACCTATCTTTCCTCTACGACGTTTTGTAATTTCAAACTGTCAAGTTCTGGCAAGAGTTTTACAAGGTGTTTTGGTTGCAAAATAGTGATGTGCTTTTGGATACTGCTGCCTTTGAATGGTTTAATAAAGCTAGTGGTAGAGGCGATTCAGTATCCGTACCGATTAATTATTCAAGCGAAAGTTCTCATATTAAACGAGATGCTCAACGGTCCGCAACCGTCTTAAGTACGTAAGCAGGAAAAAGATTTATTTTAACGTGCAATAGCAAACCTTCTTCCTCATTTCCATTAAAAATTTAGTTTCCCTTGCCTCCGTATTTGAAAAAAATATTTTTTTCTACGCAGAAAAATCCACCGGAAATGGTATGCTTACACGCCTTTGACTGTTTACATTCAGAGCACCTGGATATGGTTCCACCATTTTCAAAATCAGAGAAAAATCCAGGTTCGACTGTATTCCAGTTAAATATTTATTATTTTAGTTAAAAATTTATCTTTTTGGTTGAAAATAAAACTACTTGGTTAAAACGTAAACTTTTTTGTTAAAAATCTATCTTTGCTTTAAAATTCACCTATTTCAGATGAAAATTCTTTATTTTATTTGAAAATTCATTACGTTAGATGGATTTTTCTTGTGCGCAAAATTCATTTTTTCAACTGGCAATTTAACTATTCCGTTTTAGGTGGAAAACTGGTCTTTTTTAGTTCAAAATTTAACTATTTGGTTGAAAATTTTTTTTTTAGTTGCAAATTCAACAAAATTACCCAAATATGCATTGAATGTTAAATATGAGAAGATAAAATAATAATTTGTTTGAATTATTATTTAAATTCATGGACTATAGAGACAAATTCAAGAAATTATTAATTATGTTTTTGTATTACTTAATTATTTAATTAATCGATGGTGCCTATATATTTAAGAATATCTTGTAATATAATTTGTCAGAGCTTTCTAAATTAAACATATAAATTGAACCCCAATAAACTGCAATAAATATTATTTATAATAAACTCGCGAAACGCTGTACATATTCCGACTCGATTGTTTTAAAAAATGTGAAATATTTGAATGGCTACATACTATGAGAAGTTATACTTTGAAAAAACTTCAGATACCTGAAAAAAAACTGGAATTGTCAGGAAATTTTTTTTCTATGATTTTAGTAGATACGCGGAGTAGAGCACAGATTTTTTTTTATTTAAAAATTCGTTCTGAGTTTTCGAAATAGCACTTCCATTTTTGAAGCGCTTTTCTGTATTGAGCTTTTTGTGACAACTACCAAAAACGTTCGGTTTCAATAAAATAATTGGGAATTCGTCGCTAGGACCACAAAGCTGGTAACCACCTAGCCAGTGTGGCTGGTTCGTTTTCGCTTTGACTCGTCAGGCCGTGTAAACAGTTGAATTGTTTTAAGCTCGTTTCGTAATCTGCATCTGTTTTTACGAGAACGTAACTTGGATGCTTGTTTATTCGATTGCTCATTCGCTCACGGACGCGTGTAGGTACTAACGCCCTTTTGATACGAATGTCTGTCTATCTCTTGTTGTATAACCAGCAGTCAATTGAATGCTCTTTAAAGGCGATAGTACCGTTGCCTTCGATTTCGCGAGACGTGCTATGCAATTTTTATTAGTTTCAATATTTCAACCTAATTTTTACGTAACTGTTTCTCCAATGTATGTATTAGCGTGGGTCAAGAAAACATAGCTTTAGAAATCGTAAATAGAACTATGTAGAAAAGTAGCGTATAAAAAAAAGTATAATTAAATTGGATTCTATCAATAAACGCCTTGTTTATTTGCGTTAACAAAATATCTTGGAAAAAATCTTATTTTCGTAATTCTTAAATTTTTATAGATGTTCTTTTTTTTACATTTTTGGTGGTCGTAAAGTACCCCCCAAATTTGTACTATTTTTTATTTGCAGCCCTATCAGAAATTCTTAATGTTTTGTAGGCTCCTGTTTTCGACAAATAATTTTTAATAATACAGAAATGTAAGAATAATTTTTTCAGCTATTTAGAAAGTTTCTAGAACGTAAATATAGTGCATGTTTTTTAATTGATTTTTTGATTTTTTCTAATATTGTTTTTTAACTGACTTTAAATATTAATTGTTAAGATTTTTATTTCTTTTTTAATTATTTTTTTCTAAATTACTTAAAGAATCACTTTATCATTGAGATGTTAAAAATAATGTTCTAAGTCAGTTGAAAAACAATAATCCAAAAAATCAGAAACTCAGTTAAAAAAAACTGTGAATAAAAATCTGTACAAATTCAAAAACTCGTTTAAGGCCTCTGATAATAAAAAAATGACCCACGAAAATATCAAAATTACGTAAATAAGAATTTCTTTAAACATATTTTGGTAACCTGTAAAACAAAAGCTTTTATCGGTCGAATCAAAGTTAATTATACTTTTTCAGGGTCCTAATGCGCTATTTTCCCACATAGTTGCGTTTTCGATTTTTGTTTTTTCTACACACCACACCCTACATTACATTGTAATATATAATTGTTTAATATAAGTAAAAAATTTCAATTGATTTTGCAATCTTTCCTTTTTCCAGAATTTTTCTTTATATATCAGGGTAGCCGTAGGTCAGGGACAACATGGGAATTTGGGAAAAGTCAGGGAATTTAATTGTCAGGGAAAGCTAAGGATTTAAAAAAAATCAGAGGAAACGAAAAATTGGTCAACGAATAAATTAAGAAATTTTGAAAATCAAGTTTTTCGGAGAACCTGATATAATACTCTTGTTAGTAATTTATTTGCCTTGTTTCTATTTTTTTTGCAGTGGCTTCCTCCTGACGATTAAATTTTTGGTTACAAATTATATTATATGGTTGGAAATCCAATTGAAATCTTTCTTGGTTGCAAATTCGTCTTTTGGTTCATAAATTTATCTGTTTTTGTAAAAATTTGATTTTTTTAAAATAAAAATGCAACTGTTTGGTTGCAAGTTAATGTTCTCTGCTTGAGGATTCAACTTCTTTTTTTGAAAATTCGCTTTTTTAGTAGAATTCAACGGTTCCTGGTGAAAAATTTAAATAAATTTTGCTAGAAACATCTACTATTGCATTATTCGTTGAACATTCTTCTTCTTTGGTTGAAAATTGAACTACTCTAATTGAAGATCCATAATTTTAGTTGACAAATTATTTAAAGGCTGAAGGTTTATCTCCTCAGTTGAATCATTTTGTTAAAAATTTGTTCTTTTTATTTTAAAAATTAGATTTTTTCAACTAAAAATTTATCTTTTTTAGTTGAAAATTCATCTTCTTGGTAGAGTTAATCTTCTTAGGTAAACAATCGCCTTTTTCGTTCATAAATGCATCTTTGGTGATAGAAATTTCATATTTTTGGTTTAAATATCATCTATACATTTTTTTCAACCCATCTTTTTAAGTTGAATATTAAAGTATTTTGTTGAAAATTTAAATATTTTGGTGAAAATTTAATTGTTTTTGTTTGATGTTTAATCCTTTTTAAATCAATAATTGAGCATTTGGTTGAAAATTTTTCTTTCTAGGTTGAAAATTCAACTATTTGGTTAAAGGTTTAACAATTTTGTTAAAAAGTCATCCTTTTGGTCGAAACTTTAACTGTCATTTGCAAAAAATTAGCTGTTGCTTTCGAATGACTAATCATTAAAAATTAAAAAATTTAAGTTCGGATGGTCGAAAATTGGTCACTTGTTATGGAAAAAAAATTACTGCAAAGTTTCGTAATTGTTTGCAACACTGAACCTAACATTTTTTTAACTTATACTAACAATTAAGTAAAATGAATAATAAAAAATAACCAATAGCAAAAGAATAACTGAAAGTTAATAATTAACGAAAATATTCTAAAAAATGACTATATTCCTTTACACTTATTTCCTATACTGTAGTTTAGTGAAAACCTGAAAGTTTGGAAAAAATCAGAGAAATTGTAACGATAAGAAAGAAAGAAAAAAAAGTTTGGTTATGAGTATGTTAAGAATTTTTTTCCTTGACTTATAAATATTGAGAAAGTAAAACATTTTTTAAAAACAGTTGTTTAGAGTTTCAAGTTTCCTTCCTGAGTAAAACATTATTGTTTAAACTCTTAATGAAATGCAATAGTTCTAACAGCTTTTACAAAAAACTTTTCTGTGAAAGTTTTTTCAGTCGAAAAAATTTCTTTCGCATAAACTCGTTTTTAAATAAAATAACCCAAAGAACACAATAAGTAAACAACAAATAAGAAATAATATATAATTGACAAGTTTTATACATTAATTATTCATCAAATATGGATTTTTGTTTTTGAAATTAAGAAAAAAATGAAAAATAAATTTTTAAATTTTAGTTTCTACTAAATATTGATACAATTTTCTGTATAAAGTAAGAACATGTGTATTTTAGGCTTTTGAAAATTTTAATTTCATGCAAAGTTTAGTTAGGAATTTTCTTTAGATATTTGATTTAAGAAAATTGTATGAGTAATTTCCTTTGAATGTAACTTGTTTGAAATTAGAATTGATTAAACCCGTTACTACTTTTTGCTTTTTCATCTGTCACATAATTAATTCATATTCAGAGAGAAGATATTTCAGTAAGTATATATGTACCTATAATATAAATAAGCGCTTTATATTACAATTAAATAATTATTTTTATTAGTACAAAATATTGATTAAATTTAAATGATCAAGTGTCCAATTTAAATTGATGAAACTTTATAATAAATTTTATTTTAAGCTTGAAAATTGTATAGTTACGTCAACCGAGTTAAGTATGGATTATTTCGGGACAAATGTGGTTTAAAATTTACACTCTATACCGCCGTTAATTTTTGTTTGTTTCGTATGGGACTTTCTACACATCTTATACGAAATATTCTTAGGGCATTCGTTAAACTAAAAAGAAGAAACAACATTTTCTGCGGAGAATAACATTGATCCATACTTACTACATATTAAAAAAAAA
>JAUELO010000179.1:13635688-13647572 GCA_032357855.1 Amphibolips quercusostensackenii | reverse complement strand
ATCGATTTACGCGTTCGAGCGAAAGAGAAGATTGTTTCGTTGAAGAAATTGAAAAACGGAAGAGTGCACAACGACTCAATTATCTTCATGTTACCAGGATAAAAAACTCGGATAGGAACAATTCGAAACTTGGAGTAAAGATACTGAGAGGAAAATTCTACCATTTTCCATACCATTTTTCTCCATCCTTGAAAATACTAAGACTGTACTCCTTGAGAGAAAAAGGGAAACAGAAGAGAGCAATTTAAGGAGAATCACCGTTGCAAAAAGACGTGCGCTTCCGTTTCCTGGATAAGAGTGCAAGCGACTCCTTGGACCTCGTTTCCAAGTTTGCTGTCTAAACTAATTTCTAGAAGGGATAAGCCGACGTCCTAATGCTTCAGTGCTCAATTATGACCGCGATATCAATCTTGTGCAGCATTCCAAATTTCACGGACATTGCTCAGTTACGAAGTTTGCTAATAGTGATTGTCTGTGAGAAACGTTCGATCGCTGCTGATCCGGAGAAAGCGATATTACAGTTAAGGGCGTGCCAACTATCACGCCTTTGATGAACGGTGACTCCCGATAGGATCCAGCCTTTGTGTTCAGCGACCTGTCGATCCCTAAATTGAAATCAAGATCTCAGAACTTTACTCCAGTGAGACACTTTTGCTCAGAAACTCCGTAAAACTTTGGCAAAGAAGGAGCTTTCAACTACGAATGTAAATTATTTTCATAGTCAATTTTACTTGTAATTTTCTTACCTTTTTCACGCCTAGAAAACTCACGTGTGAAAATTGAGGAACGATGTTTCTGGGTAGACATTAAGGTGCTTCATGAAATTCTTTCTCTTTAGATACGTTGACTCGAAAATTTCTCTCTTTTGGCCAGTAAATTATTCACTAATTTTGCCAGATTAAAAAGTATATATTTAGATGTCACTATAGAGGTTTTTATGTCGAAAATTCGACTTTTTGTAGTTTTAAATACTTGTCCTGCAACTAACAAATAATGTTTTTAAAACATCAAAAAATCTTTAAATTATTATGATAAGAAAGTCTAAATATTTGATTTCAAACAATATTTTTGACTTAATCACAAAAATTTGTGGGCTTCCGCATGAAAATAGCCCTTTTGACCGGTCATATAGCCGGATAAATTCTCTACATTTTAAGCTGAAGAAGAACCATTCAGGTTGAAAAAACAGTCGCTGGGCATTTTTAAAGTTGGAACTTCAAAAAACCGCTTTTTGAGAAAAACGCATCTACAGTATGCGAGCGCCATAAGCGCAAATCTTATACTTTTTAAAAATTTCAAAAATAAAGTTATTCCAAATTTTTATTTTGTATTAAAATCTATTAATCTCAAATTATAATATGGTTGAGATTTTTTTTCTTTCTTGACTGAAAAATTTTTTTTTGTTAAAAATTCAACTCTGGATGAAAATTGTACTATCTTGTCAAAAATACGTTGTCTTTTTTTGTTGTTAAAATATCAACTGTTGCATTTTTCATTGATAATTCATCTTTTTGTTGAAAATTCAACTTTCGTGTTGAAAATTCAACTGTCTTCTAAAAAATGCACCTGTTTGAAAACGCAACTGTTTTTGGATATAATGATTCGATTGAAACTTTTAAAAATTAACATTTTTTGTAAAATTTAATTATTTACGCATCTAAAGTTGGTGAGAGCCATAAGCGCTAGTGAAAATCTATTTTCCCCCTCAAATTATAATTTGGTTTAAATTTTTTTTCCTTTCTTGACTAAAAAATCTGTTTTAGCTGAAAATTAGTTTTTTTTTTAAATTTTAATTTGAATTCAAGTGTTTTTTTCTTTAAAATTAAGATATTTTTAGTCGAAATATCAACTATTACATTTCTCGCAGAGAATTCATCTTTTATGGTTGTAAATGAACACTTTTTTTGAAATTTAAATTTGACATCTGAAATTTTTAAAAATCTTTTTGAATTTTCTCAAGAATCTTAAGAAAATTATATTTATATAACATTCTAAACAAACGAACAAATAAACTTTTAAAAAAATAGTTATTTGAAATTTGTATTTTGTATTGAAAATAAATTTTTCTCTGAAATTATAATTTGTTTGAAATTTTTTTTCTTTCTAGACTGAAAATTTTTTTTTATTTGAAAATGCAACTATTTTGTCGAAAATTGGTCTCTTTTTTAAATTCAAATGTTTTTTATTTAAAATAAAAATAGTGTTTGTTGAAATATCAATTATTAGAATATAAGGCAAATTATGATTGTATAACATTAAAAACAAAGAAAAAATAAGCTTGAAAAATAAATAGTTATTAGAAATTTTTATTTTGTATTAAAAATTATTTTTCTTCTCTAATCTAAAAAATACATGGCGCAATTGATGATGCTGGTAAATACAAAAAACAAGGTATCATAGACTTTTTTTAGGAAGAATTTTTAGGTTAAGATAGTTTTCAATTGTAGGATAAGAATTGCTTCAATTTTTCCTCAATCGTACAAATTGTCAGTAAAGTATATTTCCTAAAAGTTTCATGACTTAAAATAAAATTTGGGGATGAATTGGATTTCTCGATCTCAATTTTATCATAAAATCGCAACTCTGAAAATATTTAGGCCCACCTTGAAAATTTTGTTTCCTGAGGAAGAAAATTGTATAAATTTGTGATGGTTAAAATCGTACAAATTTAAATTTAAAACTTAAAAAAATCGAATTTTTAGCATTAAAATCTCTATAGCGACCTCTAAATATATATTTTTGTAATCTGGCAAAAATATGGGATCATTTTCTCGCCAAAAGAAAGAAATTTCTGAATTAAGGTTCTATAAAATCTAAAAACATGTATTTTGTGAGGCGCCCTAATAGTCATCGACGAACATCCTTAATCGTGCTACAATAATGATCCTCAATTTTTTATGTGTGAAAAGAAGTACGAATGGTGATCCGATACTCGGATTAGTGAGTTGATAAACTTATCCGATCATTTCTTCAGAGTAGTGTATAATAAAGAAATCACGCTGTTACCTAACGAAGGATTTTCTATTTCTTAAAAGAAAATAAATGTTAAAAAACACATACTCGCGCAGGTCGCGTTTTGGAAAGAAGAAGAGGAAAGTTTGTATGCTCAGTGGCTTGGTTAGCAGATAATGGAAGTTCGCCTAAATCGATTCCGCTATAAAGCACCGCGAGACCTTTTGTATTACAGATTACGAGACTATTGCAATGAGGGAAGGAAAATAATTTGATTGCGTCCCACAATAAATATCAGCGGTTCAGGGATCAAGCGATTTGTTGCTTTTTATATTGCGGGGCTCGTTAGAGAACTGTTTTTTTTTCTACAGGAAAAAAAACAATGAATAATAAGCGGCGGATTACAGACATTATGGAAGAGAAGCTTTAGCTCGTTCTAGTTTAGTCGACACAAGGGGAAAATCTTTATAAGTAGGAGTGACCTGACATTTTTGTGGTGATCAACATTTAACATTTGTAGAGAGTCTTATTCCGTTTTTTTGCGGGTGTTCGTACTGCAAACGGCGGATATTTAAATTTTTTGTAATGCATTGTGCCTCGAGATTATTTTAGATTTTCTCACGGAGAAAAGAGGGAGGTGTCACGGAATTTTTAGCCTGATTAGTTTCATTTGAATTGGGATCCTCAGAAGCCACTCATAAACTGCGTTACCAATTTGAGAAATTTGGTTGAAAATATAATTAGTTTATTCAAAATGCAACCATTTTGTTAAAAATTCATCTTTTGTGGTCAAAAATTCAAGTAGAAAACTTTCAACTATTCCATTTTTAGAAAATTATTCCTCTTTGTTGAAAAATTCTCTTTTGGGTTGAATATTCAACTATATTGTTGAAAATGTATTTTTGTATGATTAATCTTTTTAGTTAAAAGTTCAGCTTTTTGGTTAAAAATTTCACTATTTTTTTGGATTAGAATTAATTTTTTTATGAGAAATGTGATTATTCGATTTTTGAGTTGAAATTTATATTTCTGAATGAAAATGGACCTTTTATAGATTAAAATTCAACTATTCAATTAACTATCCTCTTCGATTAATAATTCAACGGTTTAGTTATAAATTGATCTATTTCGGTTGAGGATTCAACTATTTTCTTCAAAATTCGTATTTTTTATTTAATTTAGCTGTTTCATATCCCAAATCAAAATGTTTCTTTGGTAAAATATCATATATTACATATTTTGTTAAGTACATATATTTTTTGCTTCAAAGTCAAATTAATTTTTAAAAAATCTATTTTTTTTGTTGAAGATTCTTTATTTCAGTTGAAAATTCATACTTTCGGGTTGAAATCGTACTGTTTTGTAGAAAATTTGTCTTTTTAGCTTGGGAATTCTACAATTTTGATAGAAATTGATGTAACTTGTTGAAAATTGATGTATTTTGTTGAAAATGCGTCGTTTTGGCAGAACAATAATCCTTTTGTGGGAACATTCATCTTTTTGGTTGAAAATATAACTATTTGGTTAAAAAATCTGTATTTTTTGTTTGTTAAAGATTATCATAATTTTTTTTTTAAATTTAATTATTCCATTTTTGGTTGGAAATTTTGTCATTTAATAGTTGAAAATTCATGTTTTTTGTGGAAAATTCGTCTTTTTCGTAAAGGATTCAACTATATGGTTGAAATTAGTTTAATTTAATTTGATAAAATATTGTCTTTTGGTAGAAAATTCATTTTTTATGGTAGAAAAGTTATCTTTCTCTGTTGAAAATGAACTTTTTTGTTGAGAATTCAACTTTTGTGTTGGAAATTTAACTGTCCTTTTAAAAATTCGTTATTTTGTCTTGAAAATTTAACTGTTTTTGGCTGAGTGTTTATATTTTTTGTTTGAAAATTCAAACTTTGGGTTAAAAATTTAACTATTTTGATAAAGTCATCTTTTATGGATGAAAATGAACTTTTTCGTTGAAAATTCAAATGTCTTAATAAATTCGTCTTTCTGGCTTGAAATTTGTGTTGAAGTTCAACTATTTTTTTTAAATTCTTCTTTTTACTTAAAAGTTCAACTTTTTAATTGTTAATACAACTTTTTGGTTAAAAATTAATTTTTTTATTGTTGGGAAATTGTGTTTGTGGGTTGACACTTCATCCCTTTTAGTAGAAAATCTTTTATGGTTAAAAATACAACTATTTTGCTAAAAATTCAATATATTCCGACTTTTACATTAATTTTATTTAAAATAATTTATTCCTATATTTTCGTAAAAAATCACCCTATTTCCCTTGTTTCGAAAGAATTTTGATCGACGTGGCTGTGGGGCAAAATACCATAATTGGTAACGTAGTTTGTGAAAGAACCCTTGTTTAATGATCATTCGTCTTGAAGGTTTGTTTAAAATAATCTGAAACTTACTTATAATACCGTCAGGAAAATTGCCTTAAATTACGTCAACTTGCTTAGGACGTATAATTGAATTTCGTGACTTTCCGAGGGAGAAAGGGCTGGAACGTCAGTAAAGATAGGTATTGCTGAGGAAATCTTGTGTACGAAGTGAAGTAAAAGCTTGCAAGAGTTTTCCTCTTGTACATTGCGACGTATACTACGCTCGTAATAAATTTAACGTATTTCGAAAGTAGTAAATGTTACAGCTGGTAAGGTTTACACTCCCAGAGAGTTCCTCCGTAAAAAGCTGAACATTAAAGTCAGGGCAGGTACTCGGAAAATGCGAAGCACGCAATTTGGCGATACATTACAAAACAAAGACAAGGAAATTCGTTAACGAGAAATTGGCCCCGGTCATAATCGATATTTGTAGTTGAAATTACCTGCTTCAAGTAAAAAATGCTTATCTATGGTTATTTAGAACAAGAAAAATCCTTAATATCTTGAGGAATTGAGTGAGGGATATTTTTCAATAATGGCATATATTAGAACTATTTCCATATTTTACTTTTGAATCCCTAAATTACCTTATTTTGAATTTTTCTTCCATTTTTTATCTTTTAAGAACGCAAAGTCAATGCATCAAACTCTAAAAAATTACTTTTTCCACCTAATGCATGTAAAAGAATGTTACTCTCTTTCCTATATTCCTAATTTACAAGCTGTCTTAATTTATTTATAGTATTTAATCTTGGATTAATTGAAAGATTCAATTGAGCAAATTCAGAATCAATGAAATTAAAAAGGATAGAAGTACTTGAAAAGTTAAAATTAAAATAAAGTGCCAGTCTCAATTTTATACAATCCCAACCGTTTGCAGCCGTAATTAAAAATCAATATAAGAAGTCTGTTTTTATGATTGTGAATATTTTTTCATGTTTTGTGCATTAAAAAATTTTTCATGAGAAACTCGACTTCTATTCAACCTTAAAATAAAATCAATGTAAATTTTTGAGTTGTTAATAACTATTTTAATTTTAATCGTCAATCCGATCGTTGTCACATTTTATTAAGTAATATGTACCATATGTTCCTTATAGGGCTATCTAGCCCTAGGAACTTTTCGTCAATAAATACAAATACAAAAAATACAGTAGAATCTCACAAAGTGCGTGGTGCTCGGGACCGAGGTCCTCACTAAGCGCCCTCTGAACTAAGCCACGCCCCTAAAGCTTAGCGGGAAATATCTCTGAAACGCATTGGCGGATTATTTGAATGTCGTCTCGCGCACGCAAATCTAATCCATGCTCAAAGCGCTTATCGAAATTTAGAGGTAATGGGAGAGAGAGAGAGAGGAAGTTGTCGAGAGAAGGCGCTTTGTGAGAGTCTACTGTAGTCAAATTTAAAAGCTTTGAAATGTTGAGTTTATTTTCAACTTTAGACCATTTTGGATCAGATACTTTTCAAAATTGAATATTTAAAATTTTGTTTTCATATCAACTGGAAAGTTGACAAATTTAGCAACGTTCAATAATTTTCAAATTTAAAAACTTAAGAATATGAAAAATTCCAAATTTTAAGTTCCTTCTATATCAGTTATTTTGTAATGTGTTTTTTTGCATTTTTAAGAAAAGTTTAAGATCATTAACAAAAGTACATTTGCATTAAACATTTAAAATAACTTCAATTTGAAATTCTTCAAATTTTATATAATTGGGTCCAGTTTTAAGCAACATGAAATAAAAAATTCCAAATAAGAATAAATTTAATTTGAAATTATTCAATTTGGAAAGGTTCGAAATTAAAATAATTATAAATGCCTAGTTATAAATCGGTTTTATTAGTAAAGCATAAATATTTTTAAAATAAAAATGTTTTAATTTTTATCTGCGCTTTGAAAGTCTGTAATTTTAAATCTATTTTATTTACAGATTGTCGAATTTTAAAGTTCTTAAATTTAAAACAATTTAATTTTGCAAGGCTTTTATTTGGAAATTATGGAATAAGGTTTTTGAAAAAATCAGTTTTTTTCAAGTTTAACGTAAAATATTAAAATAGATAACCATTTTGACTATGAGGAAACAAATTTTTGTGAATTTTCTTTTTTAAATTAATTATAAAATCTGCACATTTTTAAATGTGCAAATGCAGTCACTGTTTAGTGAAACCGCCGAGCCAAGAAATCCGTCAACTCTTTCAACTTTTTTTGATTTGAGATTCGGAGGTTACGAAATAAGACCATTAAAATCAACCTTCGCCTTTATTTTCTGATTGGTAGAAGCATTTAATAACACAAAGCCCTTGCAATATTTAAAACATCACTAATTTATTTTTCATTTCTAACCGAAATAAAGTATTTACATCACATTTTGTTTTAC
The DNA here is from genome assembly GCA_032357855.1 of Amphibolips quercusostensackenii. NCBI lineage: Eukaryota > Metazoa > Arthropoda > Insecta > Hymenoptera > Cynipidae > Amphibolips > Amphibolips quercusostensackenii. The sequence continues at coordinate 13,639,857 of JAUELO010000179.1, read as the reverse complement.
CAGTGTAAAGAGTAGGTAATTTATAATTGAAAAATTAAATTGTTATAAATGATGCATCAACCATGTTTTTAAATTTGCTATTCTAAAATTTTCTTTCATTTTGAAACTGTACATTTTTAAATCTTTCAGTCTGAAAATTTTTAATTTTTGATTGCTTTCAATTAAAAATTGTTTAGTTTGGAACAATTTCAATGTCAAATTATTAAATTTGGAACGCTTTAAACTTGCAACTGACTGTGATTACTTTTAATTCCTAAATGTTACCCTTCTGAAAGGTTGAAAAGTTTATGATGTTATTACAATTATTAACTATTCAAATTCGGAAGCAGTCAATTCAAAAAGCATTTTAATTTAAATTGAAGTTTCACTTTTGCATGATAAAAATTAAAAGCTTCGAAGTTTTGACTTTAGAATTTTGGGAATTGGATAATTTAAAAAATTTAAGCGAAAACGTTCTTGCATATTTAAGAAAAACTTGCATTAAATTATAACTACAGATTCATACAAATCATCCAATCGTTAATTTGAATGTAAAATAAGCAAATTATTTTTTACATTCAGCCAAATTTTGATCGATACAAAAAAAATATTTTTAATTTTGAAAACAGATAAGGAAAATTTTACTCAGTAAACAGAATCTTACATTTTAATAAATATAAAGCTTTTTATTGATAAATTTTAAATTGAAGTAATTTTAAAGTAAGGACCACGCGAGCATTAATAAAAACCACTTGATGACATTCAAACGAATAGTGGCTAACTAGCTTTATTAGTCGCAATTTTGGTAAGTAGCCATAGTTTCTCTCGTTAATAAAACATCAGACGCGAGAAGGGGCGATGAGAATAAAGTTGAAAAGTTGGGTAGATGGGTAAGGAGGGGTATGGGGGGGGGGGGTAATCGCCCGTATACGTAGCAAATTAATAATTTACTCGCGTATCGCCGGTCATGGGCTTTTCAAACGTGTGGGATCGAACGTTTGCATGCCTGATATGTTCACCAATTTCCCATATTATTCTTCTCACGTTTCTTTGAGTAAGTAAACAATCGAGCAACGACCTAAATGCTGGGTCCTAGGCCTGGATCGGGGGAGGATGAGAAATTACTCTCGAAGCTTGACCACTTAAATGTCAGGCACGAATTGAGATATAAACTCGAAGCATCAGTTTATTGAATCAAATCGATAGTCAATTGTAGCCAAATCGATCGAAATTCTATTTACAAAACAATATTTTTATCCTACGTATTTTTAATAAAAAGAAAAATGTAGCTGTGTTAGTATTTCAGATAAAGACTTTGAAATAATTGTTTTATGGTAGTGATATAGAAACCAGGGTGTCTATTTGACGGATAAATAGGGAAAACCAGGAAACGATCAGGAATGTGATTCAGTAACGTGGATTTTTCTTTCGTTTATACAAAATTAATGTAAAAATATGAAAATTAAAAATGATTGTATATATTTTATTACTCTAATTCTGAGGTAGAACAAGGAATTTTTGAAAAAATTATTTTTCTCATTTAAAATAGAATATTTCCCAAAAGAATTACAATTCTGACTTAGAACGGAGAATTTTTGAAAAGACTTATAATTATAAGTTGTGGCATGAAATTTAGGTCTAGAAATATATGTAATTTTGAGTTTAGGACAGGGAATTTTTGTGGAGAATCATAATTTTTACTTTGGGACAGGAAGTTTAAGTGAAAAATTATAATTTTGACTTTGGGACATGAAATTGCAGTAACAAAATATTATTTTTAATAATGGGACAGATAATTCCTGTAGAGAATTATAATTTTGACTTTTGAAGAGGGGATTTTGTGAAGAAATAGAATTTGGACTTTGGGACAGAGAATAATAATTATGAATTGGAACTTTGAATTTACATTAACAATCATAATTTTTATTTTAGGTTTCATTTTATTTCATTTTAGAACAAAAATTTTCGTAAATAATTATAATTTTCACTTTAGGACAGGAAGTTTCCGCAAAGAATTATAATTTAAATGGAACATGGAATTTTTTTACATAAAGCGGGAATTTTGTAAAAAAATTATTATTCTGATTTAGAAGAAGGAAATTGGAAAAAATCCCTTTTCCAAGTCAGAATTCGGCACAATTTAAAACTTCCTGCTCCAAAATTTTAAAATCAGGGACTTATTGTATTTGTGGATTATAATAAAAAATTTTGTAAATAAATTTCATTCCGATTTAAATCAAGAAATTTTGGAAATTAATTTAATTGTGACTTGGTTTAGTGGATTTTTTAAAAGAATTATGATTCTGAGATTGGACAGGGAATAAATAAATAAAATAAAAACAAACATTCTCGTGAAGAATCATAATTTTGACTTTAGAACAGGAAACTTTGCAAATAAATATAATACTGACTTGGACCAAGGAATTCTCGTAATGAATTTACTTGTGAATTGTTATAGTGAATGTTCCCAAAGAATTATAAAAGTGCCTTTTTTGGAAAAATTTTGTTTCCAGAATTTGAAACTTCCCTTTACCAAATTTTAGACAAAAGGTGGTTATTATATTTCTTAATTTTGATTTATAAAAACGGAATTTAATAAAACAATCCCTGTTCCAAGTCTAAATTGTCGGATTTTGAAAATTCCTTCTTTGAATCAGAATTCGGTTAAATATAAAATACTTTTTTTTGTTATTAAAAATTTGCCATAATTTGAAAATTTCCTCTTCCGAATTTTATAAAATGAAAGCTAAAACGAACTTGCACTCTTAAATAATAAAAACAAAAATCTTTGAATTTATAACTTTAGACTTTTTGAGAATAGGAAATTTTTTTAATTAAAAAAATTGTCTTGCATATTTAAGAAAAGTTTGGTTTATTATAAATATAAATTTCCTAAAATTAAAAACTTCCTTCTCCTAAGTTTTAGAAAAAGGAAATTTCTATATTTTTGAATTATAATAGAAAATGTTGTAAATAAATATAATTAATTAATTATAATTTAGACTTCTTTCACAAAATTCTTTGTTCCAAATTAGAATTGTAATTCTCATGACCAGAAATAGTCTGATATTGCAACTCAGAATTAGATTATTGTCCCAAGTTTTCCTGTTTCACATCAGAAATCTTCAAATTGTTTGAAAATGTTTAGAAATCTTTTGAAATCTCTAAAAATCGTGTGATCCGCCTGGAAGACATCCTGGAAACGTTGATTGTATTTTTGAAAGAAAATTTTCCCTGAATGGGAAATGCGATTTTCTATTTTGTAAGATTTTTTGGAAGGGATGAAACTCATTCTGGAGAATTACGCAGTGTACAATTTACGATAATTGTACGGCATGTATAGAGAGAATCACGTATTTTTTAGGAAGAAATGCAGATGACGAATACATATGTGAGTATATCGTATATAATATACATATATGTTTTCAAGTATTTTACGCTGGCGTAGACGTATGTCATGAATGATAAATCTGAGTATGCATGTGTTGTGCAGCTGTGTGCAATACTTAGCGCATAAAAATTCACGATCGCAGGATGATGCGTGCATTCGCGCTAATAAAATGCGATAAATTGCAATTGCAGGTATGCATGTCAAAGAGATGAATTGAGTGACAAGTACGCGGTGGAAAAGAGGGCACAGGTCAGAAACTGTCGGGACAAAATACTCGAAACTGAATAATTAACGCATATTTTTAATATTTTTTATAACTATACCATTAGTGTAAATCGCCAACAGTATTCTGCTCAATGCAAATTTTCGCTTGTTAATTGATCTGTGTCCTTTTATTCTTTTGGGTACTCAACTCGAAAAATTGAGACGATAAGTTTTCGTAGTTTAACGCAAGTCTCCGAAAAAATTTTCAAAAGAAACAAATTGGTAGCAAAATATTATAGGAAAGTTTACTATTAAATTTTTTAAAAGTTGATTCTACGTTGTGAATTCTTTGGAGTCTTTACTTGGATAAAAGAATGCATTGTTACTCTTAATGTTATCATTGACGAGATATTTTATCGTTGTTATCACCAGTGTTCCCATTGTTTCTAGTGTTTAAAAAAACGTGTATATAAATGTAGGTTGTAGCACCTAACGTATGTTTAAGTCATTACTGTTGTAAACTATCATCACCAAAACAGAGGTGTGTATTGTGTTTATTGATGTCTCTAAAGAATCGATATAACGTAAATAAATT
>JAUELO010000179.1:13492630-13505894 GCA_032357855.1 Amphibolips quercusostensackenii | reverse complement strand
TTTCCCACGCGTCGTGGGGGCGGGAAGGCACCCCTGTGACTAGTCACAGAAAAAATCGAGATATCACTAATTTTCTTAAAAACTATCACTCGTAGAAAAAAATGTGTCACACAAAAAATGTGTATTTTTGTAAGGTCTACAACTTTTATAAAAAGCATTTTGCGATATTTTGCATCTTAGCTGTGATAAACGCAAAAACCCACATTTTTAAATGGTTTTTCCACGATTTCACCATGAAAATCACTTAGTCGCCAATTTTCACTATCATTTTCGTAATAAGTGCGTCAAAATACATAAGTATACGCAGTGTGAAGGGAATCGTCACGTTCACCTATTCGGAACTTAATCCAAAATTTTTGCTTTAAAAATTAATCAGGACTTTTTCCGTACTTTGTCTATTGTTTCCAAAGCATAAATAAAAGATGGAAGTTCGATTGACGCTCGACGAACTGATTTTTTTCTTGGTCACACTTCCACATTTTTTATGCTAATTCGGGAACCAATAAATTTTTCAATATGTTCTTGGTCTCATTTAAAGAAGAGAAGACAAGATTTTAGACTTTAATCTAGCAAAGTTTCATTTTTTTTATTGACTTCCCTGAAGCATGCAGAAAGTGGAAGCTGAGAATCGAAAATTGGTCAAAAACAGAGAGTTCCTTTTTATCAAAAATACTTCAAGTAGGACTCAATCGACTTGAAATTCAATTAGCTTTCTAGTGGCTTTTAAACATTTTTTTTAACTGATTTTTTTATTGAATTTTTTTAGTGAACTGACAATTATAGCCAGTACTGTAATTGTACATAATCTGTAATTTGTAATTTGATGAAATGCGCTTTGTTCTGTTAATCTTGATTCCGGCAGTTACTGAAATCTACAGTAAAATACATGCAATAACTGGTAAGCATATGGAATATTCAAACATCGCCACGTCTTCAATTTGGGTAATAGTTACCCTTATTCCATTTCCTACTCGCTATTTTCGCTGAATGGGCATTTTCACTTCATCTCCTGACGCTGCCTGGAGTAAATGTTCAGTTGCGCACATGGACCGCACGCGCAACAAGAATTTATTGGAGCACAACTTGGAGACTACTTCACTTAAATCCCAACGAAGGAAACGGGATGTGCTGTTATACGTCCAGACAACGAGAAACTGGAGAAACTGCTCTTTTCTGAGTCATGTTTCTTTTATTTCGTTTCCTGAAGATGGCGAGTTTCCCTTCTCCTTTTTGCAGATACTGCACATTAAAATTCTTAAAATTTTTACTCATAATACTAACAAATGGATTTACAAAAAACGCTTCTATTTAGTGAAAAAACAATTGCGAAAATTTCCAAATTTTTTTCACAAAGGGGTATAGGCTATTAAACCAAATAAAAACGTTAAAAGTTCATAATTTTTAATATGATGAATACCATTGTTTTATTTTCGACTAAAAATCGTAGAAAGACGTAAGAAAATGTTAAATAGTCAAAATCCCCAAAATCTCATTTTATGGTCAAAACCCCGTTTTTGGTTGGTTCATGTGAATAATAATCTATAACTAAGCCTCAATTAGAAATATTTTAAAGTTTCTCATTTTTTCTTGACTTTTTCAACTTGAAAAATTTCATGAGACTTTTTGAAATCCTATGGTTTGTTAATGTTAAGATATTGAAAGTACGTTTCATCCCTTCTGCAATAAGCTTCTTTTAATTAGAATTGGTTGGAATTTTACTTAATGTTAGCTCGAAAATTTTATACCATCTTTCACTTTAGTTGAGAATTCAGTTGCTAAATTAGCTTAATATTCGATAACTCAGTCCAATTTCAACCAATTTCTAACAAAAAAGCTCATTACATGAGAAATTAAAAGTTCTTTTAATATTAATAACATTACAAAATTGTCGGACTTCGAAAAATGTCAGTAAATTGTTGTTAAAGTTGACAAAGTCTGGAAAAAACGAGAAACTACGAAATAGTTTTGTAGACTTGTAGTTTGCGACTTTTTACCATTAATCCTGTTTTATTAACATAATTCAAAGTTAATGCAAGCATAAGAAAAATTTATTGATTCGAGACTTCAAATATCATTAATGCATACACTTACTACTTTTCTAAAACAATTATAATTACAATTAAAATAAAAACACGCGAGGTCAAATTCACAGCCAGAGTTTCAAACTTTTATTTATTTCTGTTCATTTTTTTACCTTTTCTGACAACTTCGTGCTTGAGGTTATTTGAACAGTCTCGAGAGTCCTCACAGATAAAAAAAGCCACCTTTATAATAATTATTAAATATTCTTGCCTTTTTTCTAAATATTTAATCGTTAAATGAAGAACTTGTAAGTATTGTTTAAGTTCGCTTAAACAGTCAAAAGAGTTTCCAAAAGTTTAGTACGTTCGAGAGTTTCGAACAAGTACCAAAGAAGTTCAACAGGAAACTAGTGCCGGTTCTCGTCGTCACTTCTCGTTGAGGATCGAACATCCTAGCCTGTCGAATCTTTTATTTTTTCTTATTTAAGTGACCTGCTCTACAAATCCTGACCAGGAGTACGCGACGTTACTGTTCCAAGTTTGAACGTTCTTAAAAGCTCTCGTATCTTTGGAAAAGTTTCTCGCGACAGCTGGGACGATGACAAGGAGATACCGGAAATATTTGTATCGGCAGGGCAAACGAGGGATGAACTGACACGTGACGACTGAGTCAATTCTGTAGGGAACCAACCGGTCTGCCTAGGCGAGAGGTTCGTTTTGCCATATAATCAAGTTTTCATGAAGTTAGTGCGGTTCCCTTTCGCTCACATCGTTCCGAAGGGAACAAAGTGAAAGTTTAACAATTCAAGCGTTGGGGGGTTTATGAACCTTTTCGATCGACAGGATGGCAAAGTAAAGGAATGTCAACTTATGAAAGGAAACTATAACTTTAAAAACCATAAAAAGGGAAATTTTATTAAGAAGAAGAGCTTCGAATTTTAATTTTATGATGAACATCATAGTTGAGAACTGTAAAATTCTATTTATACCTTACTATACACAGTGCTTTTCAAACCAACGTAGATTTGATAAAAATGTCAACAAAATCTGACTATAGCGGCCATGCACGTAAAAAGATTAATATTCGATTCAGAATGGCACATATGTGTATCTTAAGCTTAAAAATAGTTTGAGCACAAAACACTGGTACCATTATTGATTGCTCACAAATAACTATATCATGGAAAATATAAAAATGAATATAAAAACTGGTCTAAGCAGTACCAAGGTAAGTGGTTGACATACATATTTGTAATATTTGTAGCTTAGTAATGACACATTTTTCTACTACGCACATTGTACGTTTCATTATTTTCATTAGTCATCAAAATGAGGTGCATTTACTGTGCTATGACATAGTTTAACATATTTCTTCCCGGTCTTTCTTCTTACATGATTTATAGTGATAACATCGTTTTGCTCATTATCGTACCTTGCACAACTTTATTCTGACCACGTCTTAGATTTCTGAGTGTTAGTTAACAATACATAGCAATAAGGATGCACTGACGTTTCGGCACCAATTCTATTAACAATGAGTATTAGTTTACAGTCAACTAGCTAGGAGGGAATATGGAGATTAGTCAATTTAAATAAAAGATCAATATTTTTATATGTTTCATTTATTTGAGGTACTGTGCACAACATAATCGACCTATAAACCTTGTCAACTTTTCATAGGAAAATTTGAATTTGTTTCTAAATCTGAGTCTTCAGCACCACAATCTAAGGCGGATAGTTTTTTCGGAGATCAGTCATAAAGATTTAAAATAATACCTTGACTCTCATTAGCCACTACTTCAATGACGTAATTGAATATTAAATTTACTCTTTCAAAACAGCGTCCACTAGTTCCTCAAAATCTTCTCAAACACGTCTTTTTTTAACGTTGTCTTTTCTGTATTAAATTAAAAAATGACATAATTGTAAACGTCTTGTAGTGTTTTTGATTTTTCTTAAACATGTTTCGTATAGGGCCATGGGAGAGATTGTAGTTTTAAATAATTCCTACAGTTGATTAAGTGCAGGGCCAGATCAGAAAAGAACAAATTCTTTTTTTTTCAATCTGATAATTTTCTCAAAAATCGTTTCAGATGTAATCTTTCACGAAATTTTGATTATAATATTTTTGAAAAGAAGTATACGCAGATTTTAATGAAATTCATCTTATTGCAACAAAAAATTGAGGTTGATCCATTGAATACCATGCGATTAAAAAATAAAATAGACTTGAAATAATCGAAGTTTTAAAGAATTTTCATCACAGTATTAGCAATAATGCCAAAGCCTAGAACCTGATTTTTTTTAACACAAGGTAGTATTTAGTTGAATAAAGAAACATAACAAGTAGCAAATTAGTACATGTTAATAAATTGACAAGAAGAATCGATTGATGTATACAGAAACACTTTATGATCAAATAAAGTTATAATATCTACAGATTTGGAAATTTTTCTAACGCTTGCAAGATAACAACTTTTCTAACTTTCAAAATATAATAATGTTTGAAGTACTGGATTTATTCCTTATTATGAAACAATTTGACTGATGCATTTAACTACATACAACTGCATTTTTTAAATACATCAATATTTTCAGTATCAATTATTTGTTTCGATAAAATGAATCTACTGAACTATATAAAAACCTTAAATAATATATGAATAGTAAAAAATAAGCAACAGATAAGAATGAGGAATAATAAATCAATAATAAACGACAAATAATAAAAAGCCAATAATTATCGATAACATGAAAACCATTGTAAAATTTCGAAAATTAATAAAGATATTAAAATAAAAAATAAAATTGTGAAATAGTTGCTGCTGCATTAGTTTTGGTTTACAGCTCAAAGCGAAATGAAAATTAGTTAATATTTGGACTGAAAGTAACTTACCGTATTGAGTGAAAAAAACCGACTTTAAAATATATTACTTTCAGTATCAGTGTAAATATTATAAGTAGATAAGTACTAAATAAATAATTATTTTTAGGTATTGCGTTCTCATTCAATGAAGAAGTTTATCATAGAAAATAGATGTTTACTACTTAAATATATTTGTGAAATTGCGAATCGAGATGTCAAATCCTAAATGTGGTTACAGCTTTCTTTTTTTGCACAGCAGTATACTTATAATATCACATAAACAATAAATACAAAACAATCCACTGAGGAAAAGCACATTTTTTAAGAAATGATCACAATTAAAGATACACCACATATAATGCACGCGCACAAACTTCTTTGCATCCGTTTTGAATTCTAAAAATAAGGTTTTTTGGTTTTGTAAAAATATATATTTGAAGAGAAATACAGAAAAGTATTAATGAATTTCGAAAATTGTTTGAAAAAATACATTTCTTTTTATGGATAGACGGTCAAACTTAACAGAATTCTTTTTTGCCAACATTTTGACAATTTTTTGCCAACAATCATTACCTCATTTTTTCCACAAAAAAATTTATCACGTTCGGCTTTTCACTCCTCAGTTATAGGTTAAATATGTCAAAGGAAGGAAGTAATGCAAAACGAAAGTACTAAAAACTGGTATTGTGGAAAATTAAAGTTTGCAAGGTAAGGGAAGATTATATCAAAAAGCAGTTAAAAAAGTGTCAGAAATGAAGAAAATAAGCAAAATGGGTCAAATAGAATATATACATAAGTATAGTGACCAAGAGTGAAAATAATAGACCGCCTTGCATGGGGTAGGGATAGACTGAAGTAGACTAGGATTGAGAAGAGCGTAGTGAAAAAGATAGGCAGCTAATCATATTGATACATACATGAAGAAATATTTTCATAGGTAGATAAGAGATAGAAAAAGAGGGATTGAATATGATAGGCGCAGAATCATATTGACAAAGATACATAAGAATGTTAAAGTTGATAAAGAAGGAATAGACTTAAGTAGATAAGAGAAAACTGAAAAAGATAAGTCTAAAATTTATATTGACAAAGAGATAGAAAAAGATTGTCATGAATAGAGGAAATATAGACTAGAATAAACTGAGACTGAATAGAGGGAATTGAATAAGGTAGGCGATGGATTATATTGTTAACTATATTGACAAAGATTGATTTATGTGGGTGATCGATAGAATTGGATAGATAAGAAGGTATGAAAAAGATAAGCCTGGATTTATAATAACTAAAAGATAGAAAAAAATTCATGCATATAGGCGAGTAATAAACTGGGATAAAAAAAGGCATTGAAAAAGACAGATGTAGAATTACACTAACAAGGTGTTAGTGAGATAGACTGCCGTAGGTAGATGAGGAATAGACTGAGATAGGCTGGGATTGATAAAAGGAGACTAAACAAGATAATCCTGGATTTATATCAAAAAAGAGATCGGAAAAGATGGTTATAGATAAACGAGTGCTAGACTGAAACATGCTTGGATAGAAAATAATGAATTAGATAATAATAAGGGGCACTATTGACAAAGAAAAAGTAATAGACTGCCATGTATGGACAAAAGATAGACTAGAAAAGACTAGGGCAGAGCAGTGAGGTTTAAAAAAGATGGTCGATGAATTGTATTCACAGAGAGATAGACAAAGATGGGCATGGATATACCAGTGAGAGACTGTAATAAACTAGTATGGAAACTAAGGGAATAAATAAGATAGGCGTAGAGTTATATTGACCGAAATATTGAAGAAAATTAAAGTCAACAAACGAGGATATATTAGAGTGGACTGGAAAACGTAAGCATGGATTTAGATTACTAAAGAGATAGAAAAAGATTGTTATGGTTGTGGACTGGTAGAGTCATGGTAGAGTCATGGTAGAGTGTCATGTCATGGTAAAGTGGACTGGAAAACATAAGCATGGATTTAGATTACCAAAGAGATAGGAAAAGATTGTCATGGTTAAAGGAAGGATAGACTTCAATAAACTGGAATTGAATAAGATGCACGGAATATTGAAAAAAAAGAGTAGTAGATTGCCAAATACGGAGGAGTGTTAGACTGGAATAAATCCTGATAAAAAAAAGAAGATAGAAGGAGATAGGCGATAAGTTATCTTGAAAAATAGATAGAAGAAGATTTCCACGGGTAGTCAAGTGATAGAGATAAAGAGGTTAACTAAGACAGGATGCAGAATTATATTGACAAAGATGAAAAAGAATATTAAAGTTAATAAATGGGGGATCGACTTAGGGAGATAAGTGTGGACTGAAAACGATAAGCCTGTATTTAGATTACCAAAGAGATAAGAAAAAATATTGTCATGGGTAGAGGAAAGATAGACTAGAATGAACTGGGAATGAAAAGAAGGGATTGAATAAGATAGGTGCAATTTTTACAAAGAAAGAGTATTAGACTATCATATGTAGTTAATAGATAAACCTTATTGACGCATAACTGGGACTAGAATAAAAAAAACTATTGGAAAAGATAGGTGTAGATTTACGTTAACAAATAGGTAGTGTGATAGACTGCCGTTGGTGGGCAAGGAATAGACCAAACTGGTTAAGATAGAAAGGGAGGGATTGAGAATGATAGGCGGTGAATTATATTGACTAAAGTATAGGAAAAGATTTATAAGTTGATGTAGTAGCTGATCCTTATCCCTTTTTATCTTGAAGATTCAACACAAGAAGAAAAGATTGTTTTCCAGATTGTTGACTTCGAGTGAATGAACCTTCTCTAAACGCTTCTGACAATAAATCTAGTATTACATTGCGTTTTATTTGCACATACCTACTACTCTACTCTTTCAAAGAAATCAAAGTCGATTAAATTCCAACCCTCATGTTATATGAACATCCCTTTAGACTCTAGAAAGGCGATCTCGGGTCGAGAGGCCACATCGCATCATCCCAATTCGACTAAAGAGGGGTCATGGTGGCTCCACTTGCAAGGTAAGTACATTGTAGTTGTCCGCTTGTTTTTAGAGAATCCTTGGAACTTCTGCCGCGTGATTTTAGATTTCGGAGGATCAGGTCGCGGTTCCACTAACCCGGAGCACGCCAGCTTTTCTGCGCTGGCTCGACTCGACACCCCACGTCCCACCAAGAGTTGTAGGAGTGGGGAGAGGGTGCACACCCCACACCCTGTCTCTCACCTCTTCCTGCCTTCACCTCTAGCACCCTCCACCCCTAGAAAGCACCACCAGCGCCTCGACTCTCAACCCTCAACTGGCATCCCCTTCTCTCTCTCTCTCTCTCTCTGGTTGTAACCTCCTTCGCCTCACTCAGTAGCGCCGGGCGTCTCGACGCGGCAGCACGTTCAGTAGGGAGATTTTCGATACTTTGTCTCGCGAGAACCCCCGTATGTAGGGACCCGCCCACCTTCAACCGCGAAACTACCCCTTACATACTCTCAATCGCTCCGCGCCAACAGAACCTTCCCATCTTTGGAAATTCAAATTCTAATATTTTAATCTTTTATTTCCATGAAAATAAAGCACCAAACAATGTTAAACCAATAAAACTACCTGTGTTTTGAAACTAAATGTAAACAAATAAAATGACACAGTCGGAGAGATAAAACAAACATAAAATACATGTAAAAAGTTTGAACTATAAATCTCTAGGAATAATAGGACAATTTGGATCATAAAAGTTGAAAATAAAAAAAGATGGGGCTGAGAAAAGTTTGGCCTCGGTTTTACCCGACTTTGGACGGTGGAGGTGATAGTGATGGTGAAAAAGTTTTTCAGCGTGTTGAGGAAAGTTGTCAAGATTGTTGTGTAAAGGTGAGAGAAGGAAAAAGTGGCTTGCCGAGGATGTGCTTCGTGACAATTAGTGCACTTGTGATCCTGTTGAGCCATCCACAGAGTTCGATGGCCCTCACAAACAAGGGTGAGTGTCGAAAGTGTTTTCTCATCTTTGATCTTTCCCTTCAAAGTGACAGCGATTCACTTTAGATCTGTTTTATCGCTTTGTACCATTTGCACATCTCAAAACGAGATTGAGTGGAAAGTGACAAGCTGTAAAATGTACATTCCAATCGGAGTGGGTATTTTACATTTGAGAAAGTGCTAAAATATTACGAAAATGCTATACCATAAGTAGGAAAACGGTATGCTTTCGAAATTTAATTACAGTGAAAAAAGTACTATTGCTAGCTTAATTTGCATAGGAAATAATTTTGGATAAAGTACATTTTGTATTATGACATCGGACTGAATTTTAATTGCGATAAAAACGGGTATCTTGTATAAAAAATATAATTGACGGTTCCAAGAGTATTAGAAATACTGAAAGAAAAACAAATCATTTTATCTTCAAAAAGCTCTTACAACTGAATAGTAGAGAATTCTTGTTCAAGATTGCTCGAGGGAATGATAAGTTAGTGCAAAAACTACGTCTGTGAATGGGAAATCTAGAACGTAAGAGGGCACAAATGAAGATAAACGATTATTATCCATACTCTAAAGGCATATCGAATCAATTTACGATATGTAGATTCAGAAAGATAAGAATAAATTTTATCAAATTTACCATGCCAAAAGAGAATTATTGTCTAAATTAATAATTATGTCGTGTATCGTTTGCAAGCTTCAGAGTCACGCAAATAAAGCAAATGTAAATTTAATTAACTTTGTGATTAAGCACGCCTCTCTTGCTGATTAACAAACTAATTTTGAAAATTACAAACTGAATACTATAAATACATAAGTTAACTTGAACAGTTATCAAATAGGATAAAATTAAATTCAATGGTCTAAAGTCCGTAAATGTTTTGAGTCTGTGATAATGAGTTCTTTGCTAATAATATTTATACATTTTCATCATAACCATCAAGCTGAATTATACCAGTGAGGGCCTAATTATTAAAGAGAATAATTACAAAATTGATATATTAAGCAAATGCTCGAAATAAAATCTTGGTTGTGGGCTGTAGTTGTGGATGACCTGAATCTAGTTAAAATAATTTTTTGGAATGGAGAAAAAGTATTAAAATATCCAAAACCATTAGCGCAAACAAAATTTTATATTCTGTACAATGGTAAGAAACGAATACAAAATTTTGAGAATTGTCTGCAATTTTCTAATTTCTGTCAGAAACAACTTTTTTCTGAAGGAGATAAATCATTAAAAAATTTATATTTGTGAAGTTGCGAAGCTTCTTTTTTGAATTACGAGGGCAGATTCATTCTAACTTGCATACATTACATGTGAAACATTTTTGACGAGCACAGTAAACTCCTAATCCATATTCATTAAAGCACGTGCGTGATGTGACAAGCAGGTAGTCTTAGAGAAGAACGTATTGTATTCTAGAAAAAAAAACAATTCAAAATTCTAGATAAGGTTTTATTTCCTTGCTTAATAAATATTTATCAGGTGTAATGTAGGGTTATGCAACGTTATTTAATAAACAAAAACTACATTTTGAATGTCTTCTCTACCAATTACATCGTTAAAAACATTGAATTAAAATTAATAATAGCAATAACATACAAAAAATATTGTTATGATACTAATTAGAAATTGCACAATTTCAAGCCCTTCATATTCTGATATAATTTACTGAATAAAGAAATATATTAAGCATTTATTGTTAAAGTCATAGTGCAATCATGTCAAAACGTACAGTTTTTAATGATTTTTTAGAACTATTAAATTATGTAAGCAGTATATTAATATAATGTTTTATTTTTTATTTTATTTAATTAGAAATATTCATCTTTGAGAGTACAAAATTTAAAAAATTTCACTCTCAAACGGTTCTATTTTAAGAGTAAACAATTTTTAAATCTTTATTTTGAATTTGAAAATTTGATTATCCCAAATTTAAAATTGTTTAATATTTAAAACTCAAATTGAATTTTTTTATTTAAATACTTTGCAAGCTGTTATTTTCAAATTTTTAAATATTCAATACCTTAAATTTGATATTGTTATTTAGGATATGTTTTTAGCCAAAAAATAGGCTTGGAGTCTAGTTTTTAGACCAAAATTTGTCTAAATCTAGCTTTACATAAGAAAATAGTCTCAAATCAAAATGCAATAAAATTAGGCTCTATCAATAGTAAGGGTTTTTCTCTCTTTCATCTAATGTTATTAAATTTCTATCTTTTTAACGTTTTATTTTGTAATACTTTCTGATATTAAAGGTCTAAAAATTGAAATGATTTGATCTAGAATGATTCTAATTTAAGATAACTTGTATTTAAAATTGTTCAATTTCAGGATGTAACGATTTTAGCTTAAGATTTTTTCCAGTTAAAGTGTGTCATGCTTTTTAGATCAGTTTTTGATACTTCAAATTTAAAGCAATCGGTTCATATTTAGCAAATTAAGTCTTAAAATATGAATGAGTGATGAAAGGTTGAAATAAACAGATTTTTCTCTTGGAGTTTAAAAGTGGTCACCATCATTTGTGGTCATATAATTTTTTGTAAAAACTGCATTTATTTTAATTTGTTATAGACTAATTTTATTTCAAATCAGGTCATGGCGTAAAAATTATTTGGTATTTGGATATATCATTCTATAATAGAAATAAAGGAACCCGTATTTCATAATTCTATCAAAATTTGTTTTTGGATTGTTTTACAATCATTCGAAGAGTTTATGTGAACAAATTTCTTTTATATTAGCAGAAACTTTTTGAAATTATTTTTAAAAAATATGAAGGTGGGGATTTAAAAAAAAATCTTCTCTTCATGTTTTTAAAATTAGATAAAAAAATTAAGATTTTCTGGAAAGCCCTTCTTCTTGTATTTTGCTTAAAGTTTTTGCGTGTATAAAAAAGCATCATCTCAGTTTGATAGGGGCTTAACCATTTCTGAGGCCGGAAATTTTTCAAAATATAATCTTATATTTTTAATTCGTAAAAAATGCATGTTATCACATAAAAGGGAGAAATATTTTTTGTAGAACTTTTCTAGATGTTTAAACTTTTATCTGGACATTTTTTTGTACCTTTCGTTGTTCCCGCGAAAAATGTAAAAATTGAATTTTGCGAAAATAATTTTTTTTCAATGTAAAGAAGTCGTTTACTAGGCACAAAACTTACGTAATATATTGAATATTATCAGCTTTTAAAAAAAAAAAAATTCAAAAGGGATTTTTGATAAATTCTACTTTGAAGAATTTTAGAAAAACGGCCGCTGCTTTGTCAGTTTTAAATTTTCAATTAAAAGAAAAAGAATTCCTTTGTAGAATAAAAAAAAATCCAAAAACCTCCGCTCGTTCAGAAAATACTGCATTGTGAGGAAACTTTCTGTCAATTTTTGAGAATTCGTAGGTCATCATTATAGCACCCTAAGCTGAAATTTTCTGCTCTCGTTTGACTTTAAAATTATTTAATATATTCAAATTATTTTTTTATAGAATTGACTAAATATTTTTTGACAAAATTCGCAATATTTGAATCATTATTTATACCAAACTATAAATAAATATCGATATTTTCTAAATGCTAATTAGAGAGGTTTATATGCATAAAAGACTTCATTGGCAGTCAAGAGTAATTACACTTTTCAAGGATCAAATCGCAAATCAACTTCGCTCTAAATCAACTTAATCATGAGTTATGGTCTTCTGCATGCATTTTCGGAATTGATGCATAGCTGTTCCAACTACAGTTTGCAAAATTATTCAAGGATCCTCTG
Source organism: Amphibolips quercusostensackenii (assembly GCA_032357855.1). Classification (NCBI taxonomy): domain Eukaryota; kingdom Metazoa; phylum Arthropoda; class Insecta; order Hymenoptera; family Cynipidae; genus Amphibolips; species Amphibolips quercusostensackenii. The sequence continues at coordinate 13,493,296 of JAUELO010000179.1, read as the reverse complement.
AAACCTGTGATTTCTATTAATATAGACATTACGTAAAATTATTAATTATGTAAAGGTTCTATTATACTAAAACTGCTAGAAATGTATTTAAAGCACAATGATGATTTGAGATTTTACATATCCAATAAAAACACCACAACCACTTTATCATCCTTATCGACATAACTTTTTAATTAAATTGTCACATGTGTCATTTTGAAGTATTTTTCATTGCATTTTGTACCGCAATCATTTTAAGATTGAAACCATTCTCTGTTAGGAAATTAAATAAATAACATGTAAAATGATTATCAATTTTAAGTACATATTTAAACTCATTGGTTGGCTTGGGCTTTGAAGCCTAGATTTAGAATGAAAGGCAAAAACCGAAAAATAGAACTGTCAGTACGCGACGTTAAATTAATTGAAAGTCTCCTGTCGCGTTGTGGTGCCCTAGTACTAGCGTTGCTGTAAAGACAGTGAAGGGTCGAGCGGCATTTTGATTTGCTTTTAATTAAACATGGAGTGAAAGTTTTCAACTAGCACCTCCACACGATTAAAAAATGTCGCCCTAGTGATCAAACGAGATATGCTCTGATGAAAGTTACAAGTGTCAGAACTGCAGTATTTGATACGTTAGCAGACAAAAGCAACGCACTAACGTTAGAAATACCTTAGCGTGACTTT
>JAUELO010000179.1:13433925-13446237 GCA_032357855.1 Amphibolips quercusostensackenii | reverse complement strand
TGCGTAGTTTTTGTTTTATTTGTAAAAAAACTGCATTAAAAAAAAAAATTTCAGACAAAGGACACAAAATACAAAAAAATAAATAGACAAAATCTGTTATTGAAAAAAAGAGCTACACATTTTTTATTACTTATTTATTTATTGATAGGATGCGTAGTTTAGTTCTAATTGTGGAAAATAACATTTACAATGAAAAAAATTAATTTTTGGAAAAACGGTGCAAAATACGAAAAAATGAATCAACAAAAAGTGTGCGTTCAAAAAAGATCTAAAAATCTGTTAGCGATCACTCTTCAAAAGGATGCGGTGTTTTCTTTATTAAGGATTAAAGTATTTTGTTGAAAATTCGTTTTTTTTGTGGAATTCAGCTGGTTTTACGTTAAAATCAAAAGTCTCTTTGGTTGAAATATCAACTATTATATTTTATTTGAGAATTCATCTTTTTTGGTTGGAACTTCAAAAACTTAGTAGGAAGTGAAACCACTTTTTTTGGACTTAATTTTTTTTGTTGATAATTTATAATTTTATTTGAAAATCCTCTTTTTTAAACTAAACTATTTTTCTTAAATTTTTTTGGTGAATAATAACTTGTTAAATTTAAAATTCAATTACTCTATGTTTGGTTGAAAATTCATCTTTTTCAGTTTGAACTTCAATTATTGCTTTGAAAATTCCTTTATTTTGTTAATAATTAAACTTTTTTGGTATAAAATTGATATTGTTGGTCAATAATTCATTTCTTGGGCTGAAATTTTCTTTATAATTTTAAATATTTGTTTGATAATTTTGAAACTTTCATTAGAATTTAATATTTTTTGGTAGAAAATTAAATTTAAAAACAAATACAAAATTATTAATTTGTATATGAAAAATATATTACACAGAACGCAAAGTGGGCGAGCAATATATTTTGAAGCGCAAAGCGCGACGACCAAATCGCGCGCTCAAATTTTTTTGTTTGTATTATACGGTACACAGAACCGAGAGTGGAGCGCGAGGCTTAAATCATTTTAAAATCGAATATCGAGCGCGAAGCGCGAGTATCCGGATGAGAATGTGTTTCTTAAGTGAATTAGTTCTTCTCTCCATTCAAAACCAAAGTAACTAAAAGAAGGCATGTAATAGTGATAAAGCTTACAAAGCGAGCATTAGCCCGCGAAGTGCGCTACAGCGAGTGTATCATATATAATTCTAAGCAAATTTGTAAATATAATTTAAACGAAAAATTTTTTAAAATTTAATGTTATTAAAACTTTTTTGGTAGCATTTTCAGTGTGTAAAACAAAAACTATTGCTTGAAAAATTAAAAGTTTTTCTTTGGACTTTAAAAGAAGTGTGAAAAAATGCAGATAATTCCGATTATGTTATATTTAAATCAAAGGTTATCCTAATTGTGCAGAAACTTTGCCGTGCCTAAAAATATACAATAAATTATTATTATTACATAGTTAACAAAGAATGTGTTCCTTAAAGCTGATAGAGCCTTGAGTAAAAGTAAATAAAGTTCCTTTTTATTCTAAAATAAAAGCAAATTTAGCAATTACCTAAATCGTAGAGGTTTTGACAATTTTGTAATATTTGCAAGTAAACTTCTTCTTTTTAGCTAAGCCGAGCACGAAGTGAAAACATTGAAAAGAGTCGAACGCGAAGCGCGAGATACAACAGCCCCGCGCCCTAGGCGCGCTCAAACTGGAGAGCGAAGCGAGCCGCGCGTGTGAAGCGCGCGATGAGAATGTGCCCGCCAAGCGGGCAGATTTTTTTTTTTAAATTGGTTCATTTATTACTTGAAGTTTGAAAATGCGTAAGTGTAAAACGAAATCATGTTTAACTAATAATATATACAATTTTTTGGAATGCATTTTCAATCTTTGAAATTGTACAGCAAAATAAAATTAGTAATTGGAAACTATTATTTTTTACATAAATATATTGGACGTCTTAAATAGGTTCTTTACATTTCTTTTTCATTAAATAAAGTTTTTATTTTTTTATGTCTTAAAATGTTTGATATAAAGAAAAAGTTTTCTACTTATTTGATTTATACTATTAATTTCACTAAAAATAATAATATGCCCAAAATCTATTACAACTACAACTTTTTGATTTCAAGCATGAGTGGAGCCTTTAACTTTTTTAATTTATTATATTAAAAAATAAGCATGATTTCGAATATCAAACAAGTGTTATTAATTTTTTCTTTCTAAATATTCCAAAACTGTGAATTAAAACATTTTTAATCTTACTTCTTGATCAACTTTAAACTTGAAACATAAAACATTTAATTATTTCATCTGCAATCGTTTGATATACAACAAGTTTGAATTGAAAGCTATTAAATCATACAAACCGTATCATCATATCGTATAAATCAAATCATGTCATTTGTTTAGGTACATAAATATTTACAATTGTTTATTACGATGCACCTTGGATATCATTGAGAATTAGAAACATCATTCTGACTCCAAAGTCACAAAAATCGTGGTAAATAACTTTCAAATTTAAATCGTTCGAAATGGTAAAACATAAAATTAAAAGCGTGCTTTTGAGCTTGAATACACTTTTTAAATAACACAATTCAAAATTATAAATTAGAAATATTTAAATAAATCAAAATTTAAAGCCTTCGATATTTAACAATGTGCAAAAGAGAAATATTTAAAATTGTAAACTTTCAAAGGTTTGCAAGCTATAAAAATGAAGGCATTTCTTAGCAGGCTCAGCAGTTCAATAAATTTCACTACCAAGCATTTAAAACTGAAAACTAATAAATTTTACAACTTAAAAGTAGACCATTTTCAAAATTTAGGGCTTTCATATTTATAGCAATGAAAATTTTGTAGATTTAAAATAAAACTTAAAAAACTGTACACACAAAATGAAAATGTTTAAGAGTGAATAATTTTCAAACAGGCTAGATATCTTTAAGATTAAAAACTTTCATTTCAAAACTAAAAAAAAACTTTAAAGCACCCAAAGTGAACAATTGAACATGTCAAACTTAATGCCTAGAATAATTTTTTTTTAAGTGATCATACTATACAAGTTATACATAGAATCATAGAAATCTTATTTTATATTTGTACATTATTAATTGCAATATGGCCGCAGGTCTCGAGAAACTTAGAAACCAGGGAAAAGTCAGGAAATTTTATAAGTCAGAGAAAGTCAGAGAAAAGTTAGGGATTTTAAGAAAAATGTTTCAAGAGGCAGGGAATTTTTGTGACAGGCACTTAAAATAACTGGCAAGGATATTATACTTAAGAAATTTTTAATTTAATCTGAAATTGTTTTATTCCATCAATGAAAGATTTTATGCTCAAGATTTTACATGGTTAAAAGTTAAATGGGCAGGGAAAATGCAGAATTGTCCAGGGAAAAATTAGGGAATTTTAAAGATTAAGTTTTGCGGCCATCCTGATATAATATTTTGGTCATATTTATTTCTATTCATTTCTTTTATTTCCTTCCTACTGAAGATTATATTTTTGGTTAGAAATTTTATTTTTTTGTCAAAAATTTAACTAGTTGATTGAAAGTTTAACCACTTTATTCAAACTTAATATTTTTAAGTTGATACTTTATCTTTTTGGATTATAATTAGACTATTTTTTTAAAAATTAGTCTTTTTTGGTCAAAACATATATTATTTTTCAAGTGTTAAAAGCTAATCATTTTTAATTAGAAATTCAACTTGTCTAGATAAAGATTTATCAGTTTCATTAAAAATGTATCTACTTTGCTGGAAAGCATTTTTCTGTTTGTCGGTTTAAAATTAATTTTTTAAACTAAAAATATAACTTTTTTATTTTGGTCACAAATTTATCTTTCTAAATGAAATATTCGTCTTTTTTTTTGGTAGAAAACTAATTAGCTTTGTTCGAAATTTCCTCTTTTTGTGGAAAATGTAAATTAAGTTTCTCGTTGAAAGAACATATTTTCTGGTTAAAAATTCAACTCTTTTACAAAAAGTTCGGTCTTTGGCTTAAAAGTTTAAGAATTTGCGTGAATTTTTTTTCTTTCTTGAATGAAAATTTTTATTTGCTAGAAATTTGTTAATCTAGTTGGAAAATTCATGGTTTTATTTAAAAATTTATCTTTCTGGCCTAATATTTAACTATTTTGTAGAAAATTCGTTTTTTTTGTTGAAAATTATTTGGTTTTCCTCAAAATCTAACTCTCCATTTTTGGCTAAAAATTGATCTTTTCCCACAAGCTGTAGCGCACGTACGATATTGCAATTTTTTTTATTATTTAAAAGTTTTTGAAACTAATAAAAACCCTTTAATTGACGTGGATTATAATAATTAAAATAAACATTTTTTAAAAGCCAGAAAGTATAGGTAAATGGCATAATGAGGAATAAATTTTAAAATCAGAGCGCTTATTGTACAGAATGTCCTGCCATGCTTCTGCTCTGATTGTCTATGTATGCTTTTAATTAATCATGAGCATTCTAAGGCTTAAAGCCAGTCTCGGTATTCCCCGATCACATATTAAAGGCCTCTCTGGTAGGCATTATGTGGTAGTCAAGTTGGTTTATGACGTAGCGCAAGTGCAGTGTCATGTATATGTATGCGTATGAATACATGTGAGTACGTTGAAGCTTTGATGTAGAACTCTCGAAAATTGTCTTTTAGGTTTCTCTATTCTTCTTAAAATTTTCTCAAACATTGTGAAATAGTGGATTTTCAGAAAGTATACTTATATACGGGGCATTATTTCTGAACTGCCATAATCTTAAAAGTCATATCTCCTGATTGCCTTTAAATTTTCAGAGTTTGTTTGCATATGCGATAGTAGTTTACCAACTAATTTATATACTTTCACTACCATCTCACCCTGATCTACAGCAGTTGAAACTTTCATTCTCAGGGAAAACGTGTATCTTCAAATGGTCATGACTTCCTGCTTACAAATGCGAATTTTTTATAAGTGATTTCTGAAGGGGGTTTCACGCTCCTCCACCTTGACAAATTTATTTTTTTTCATTCTTGAGTTTTTATGAACAAATTATGATGTGAATTTTCTACACTTCGCGTAATTTTATTTAATTAATATTTTTAATAATTTCAAAAGAATATATCTGAGCAAAATCCTTTCCCACGTGCTTGGACAGGCCGTTCTGTCCGAGTTAACGCTTCCTAATTAAAATTCATATTCAAGCTTGTTAACGCTGAAGCCTGTTAACGCTTAAGCCTGTTAACGCTCAAACCTGTTGATGCTCGAACCTGTTTACGCTCAAGCCTCTTGACTATCAAGCCTCTTGACGATCAAGCCTCTTGACGATCAAGCCTCTTGACGATCAAGCTTGTGTTCTCGCTTCCCAATCAGAATCAATATTCAAGAATTTAGCACCTATATATATATATATATTTTTTTTTTAAATGATGGATTAATATCTTTACTGTGAGTGATAAACATCAATTAGTAATATTTCAAACTATTTATATAAATAAATTCACTACACGGAATTCGTCCTTTCCCTAAATTAAATTTGAAGGTCTCGTACGTGGTAGAGTACCAAAATAAATCGATATTTATGTACAGTAGAGTGGCCTAAATCAAAAAGAAATTATATATATTTAGAAGGTTCCGCAAGCCCCATGAAGCTTAACATCTATTTCTTGTTAGGAAAAAATACTATTTTGTGAATTTCACTTAGAATCATCAATATTAGGTGTATCGAATTGACCCTTTACATTTTTTTTACCATAAGTCATAGAATACATATAAGAAATTATATTTTATATTTCACCTCGATAAGTCTGTTTTATAGGGTCCCAAAAAACCTCATAAGTGAAAAATTGGTTTTTGTGAGTCTTTGGCGCTAATATTTTTATGGTTTCTTTCAAATACAAACTTAATGAAAGTAATTCATCAAACAATTTATTATTATATTGAATAATATTTCATTTTAATTATGCTAGTACTTAATGTTTTTACTGAAAATTTTTACATTGATTTGGCTTTTTAGTTATGAAAAAATAATATATAAACATTAGAAAGAATCATTTCTTCAAAGAATCTCTTTCTTGTTTTTCTGCACATATTTTTTTCTAAAATAAAGCCAGATATTTAAAATATTCTTTAAATTTTCTGTGTAGATCATATTGAATATAACTTCTCCTTGCAGTAGTTACTGAAAGCCTTTTTGTTAAAATTAATTCTTTTAAAACATAAACAAAAAAGTGAAAATACTTTATTTCAAAAATTAAAATACAATTTAAAAAGTGATTCTTGTTGATGTTTATTTATTCTTTGTCCATGACTAAAAAGTCAAAGTGAAGCTGAAAATTTTAGGAAAAACTGCAAATTTTTAGCATTATTCCAAAAGAACGTTATTGAAAATAATTATAAATTGTTTGAACAATTATTTTTGGTAACTAAAATTATTTTTTTTGTTAACTTGCATTAATTATTACCTTACTAAGTAAAAAGTGGACAACATTTTCAGATTAAACCGCAACTTTCTAGCATCATGAAAACAGAACATTATCAAAAATAATAATAAATTGTTCAAGCAATTATGTTTGTTAACTTAAAATAATTATTACCTCATTGTAACTAAAAAGTGGACAAAAAGTGTAAAATTTTAGAAAAAAACGGAACTTTTTACTATTATTACTAAACAAAGTCGTCTCAACTTTTGAAATAAATATTACTGAGAAATTAAAAAAAAAACTGATTATTTAAGGGAAAAGTGCAAAATGACTGATAATCAAATTGGTCAATTTCTTGGAAATGAACCTTATACTTTAATTTCTGTTGTAACTACTTTAGGTGTCAAATGCTCTAAAATGGAGCAATTTTTATAAACTAAATTTTGGCACTTATTTTCAGCGTTTTCAAAGGTGTCAAAGTGTCGTATAATCTGAAACACTTAGATCTTTATTTGTAATAAAGAATGAAAAAGTTTCAGCAAAAAGATCTTCACTTCTAATGAAGTTTTATGAAAATATACTGAACAATTAAAACAACAAAATTAAAAAATTGCGCTTTCACCGAAAGGACCCAACCGAATTATTTCATTTTAGCGAGGCATCCCCAAAATATATTCAGAAATAGCTGGGATCTAAGAAAAAAAATATTTTCATTTTTCAAATGGAAATGTTCCTTTTTCAATATCTAAGATGTCTCTCTAGATGCTACCGTCTCAAAATACATTCTTCTTTACCTCTCCCATAAAATTGAATCTAGACGTTCTAAATGATGATACGGCAGAAAAGAGCTTCTAAGTACTGCAAAGGATGATCCTCTTGGCCTCCCCTTAATAGATTCAATTCAGGTCAAAATTCACAAGGGTCAGGAAGGAAAGAATGAAATTCCGACATGACTTGCTTAACCAAAGGAAACGTTGCCCATCCCCATTCGAGTGTCTGGATCAGAATACAACTAGACTCCTTGAAATCTTGGAATCCGAATTCTAAACGGGCTTGCTGATTGTCTTCCTATTTCAATCACTGAATCGCTCCATCCTAGTCATCCTCATTCAAGGATCCTGTTTCAGGATTATTATACTACATCCCTAGCCTAGCGTCGCGTCAAGTCTCCTCGGCTCATCGGCTTACATTTCCAGTGCACGCATTTGCCGTGAAACAGAGTGATCACAGCGTGCCAGTTAATAAAGCAAAAGCAGGAAGGAGGTGGGAATTCAGGATAGTCCGGGAGACGTTTGTCGAAGAGGTGGTTGGTGAATCGGAGCATCAATGGGGAGGGTTGGAGTGACAGTCGTGGAGTATCTGTGAAGCTGTAAAGTGAAGAGAGGAGAAGAGAAGAGTAGATATAACGTTAAGTGCATTACGTTGCTGCAGATACTATACAGCTTCCTGCTTCCACAATGACCAAGCGTTGCACGTTGCACTAGTTTCTACTTCCTTTACCCTTTTGTTTTTCTATCGGCACCCACCTATTTGATTCTGCCTTCCACCCTACTTCTCTATTGTCTCTTGTCCTCCACCATAACGATTGAGAACAACGTGATGTCCATTTTAACAGCAACACTCCTTTTCCAACACTTTAGAAAGAAAAATCCCGTTTTTTAATTCTATTAAATCTCTAAAGTTGGTTAAGTTTTTAGAATATCTTTGCCCTTAGGTTTTTATTAGACGTTTTTTGAAAGGTGTGTCCAAAGTAATTTCACGTTAAATGTTCAAATTTGAGAATTTATCCTGATTGTTCTGATTCAGACTTTGCCTGATTTTAAGGGGCCGTTCATAAACTACATTATCAATTTTAGATTTTTTTTTATGACTACACCCAGTCCCCTTCGTTGACGATCTTAGTTTCACTTTATGACCTCACCTTTCGAGTGAAACATAGCAGCTTGATTTTTCAGGAAAATGAAGAAATAATAGGAAAATAAATTTTTTTTCAGGAAAATGAAGAAATAATACGAAAATAAATTTTTTAAATAAAACTAATGTGGACGCTATATTGAATTAATTATGAAACGCTTTCTATTCCTAATATTTCAAGTCGAAATATATTACCTTTTCAACAAAATATTAAAATTTTCAACCGAAATAAAATTTTAACCAAGAAGAATGAATTTTTAATAAAAAAAGATGAATTTTTAAACAAAAAAATTAATTGTGAACTAAACAGTTGCATCAACAACCTACTAGTTCAAAGTCTATGCAAAATAGTCGAATTTTCAACAAAATTGTTAAAATTTTAATCAAATTATTAAATTTTGAGCCAAGAAAGATGACTTTCCTACCACAGAAATTAATTTTTAATCCAAAAAGCCAAAATTTCAACAAAATAGTTGTATTTTTATTTTAAAAATAATAATTTGAACAAAATAGTTGAATTCTTAACAAAGTATATAAAAAAGATGAATTTTTAACATAAAAAGATGCATTTTCAACCAAAATGAATAATTTTCTACCAAAAATATATGAATTTTTAATCTAATAGTTGATTTTTTAACTAGAGAGTATAAGTTTTCAACTAAAAATGAAAAAGCTGAATTTTTAGTTAAACAAATGACTTCCCTTAAAAACAATTTTCGCCAGTTGAGGTCTGCGAAAAAAAAAATTATTAGCAAAATTGTTAAATCCTCAAGCAAAAAGATTAATTTTCAATTTATAAAAGATAAATATTTAACAAAAAATTAGATAGTTTGATTTTTTGACAAAAAAAAACAAATTTAAACAAAATTTTTAACATAAAAGTTAAATTTTAAACCAAAGTGGTGAATTTTCCCAGAAATACATTTTTAACAAAATAGTTCTAGTTTTAACTAAGCATTTGATTTTTTAACCAAAAAAGAGGAATTTTAAACCAAAAAGATGAATTTTTCACCGTAGCAAAAAGTTTTCTACCCAAAAAAAAAACCATTTCCTACAAAATAGTTAAATTTTTTAATAAATAGTTCAACTTTCAAACAAAGTAGTTGAATTTTCAACAAAATAATTCAGTTTCTACCATGTAATTTTATTTTATTTAAAAAAAAAACGAATTTTCAAGGAAACTTAAATTTTCAAGTAAAAAAATAAGTTTTTTATAGAAAAGTTTAATTTTTATTTAAAAAATATAAATTTCTAACCAAAAATGAAACAAATTTTCAACAAAATAGATTAATTTTTAACAAAATAATTATGTTTTTAATCAAATATTAGGATGTTTAACCAAACTAGATGAATTCCAAACCAAGAATATAATAGTAGACTTTTCAAATAAAAAATTATTTTTGACAAAAAATGTTAAGATTTTCTTATTGGGTTATATTAATTCAAGTAAAAAGAAAAAGGCGAAAAAGGCAAGCTTATTATTAAAAGTTTTTATAAAGGAAAAAATGTTAATAACCTTATTTCCATTATTTTGTATATCTGTATTGTTACCTGAATGTTGCAGCCTCACTAACTTTTAAAGGATTTGTCCAATCGAATGAGCAATTGATACACTTTTTTATGGTTAAAATGAAGGTGAAGTTCGTTAACCAGATATTTTTGACTTCCAATCATTCCAATGGCGATTTCCATTTTGATGAAAATTAGGAAAGTTATACGCTTTTGAACATTTATAAAATTTTAAAAATAAAAAAGATTTCGTTCATAGATTAAGAAATATCAAATTAAATTTTTACTAGATATAAAATGTATTTCATATCTATTCCCATGAAATTTTCGAATCAGGCCAAAATTCAAAAAGTTAAATTATTTAATTTTTGTTTTTAAGAGATCCGCAAGTTTAAATCGGTATTTTCAGTTAATTCTAACAATGTTTTCAAATTATTTTAGAAATATTCTTTAACTGTTCACAAATTAAAAATGTTCTATATTAATTAAGCATAGTAGAGCTGTTTTAAAACTGAACTTCTTACGGAACGGAATTAAAGCCTTTAGTAAATTTAAAAATTATTAATTTGTTATTTATATTTCATTATTTCGAAATTAAATTATTTTGAAAAACATATTTACTTCTTATATGCTGTTCAATTTTTTTACATCGTTATATTTTTTAAAGAGAACTGACTTTATAACCTAATTATTGACCGCGAAGCGCAGGTGATTTGAGGACTTTCTTTGAAAACAAATTAAAAAAAAAAATTCAGTTCAAATTTATCACTGCAGATCGTAAGGGGTTTAAATAACAGTTTTGATTTGAATTAACAAAGGTGACTCTGAAAAAGATGAATTTTCCGCGATAATAAATAATTTTTTAAAAAATATAATAATTTTTTTTAATATCAAAAATTTTTGTTAAAAAATCATCCTTTTTGGGTAAAAATTCAATTGTTTTGGTGAAACTTCAATTTAATTAAAAACTTTTTTCTTTTATCCTTTTACAATTCATCTCTTTTTATAAAAAATTATTGTTTTTTGGTTGAAAATGCAACTGTCTGGTTGAAAATGAAGTTTTTTAAATGGAAAATTCGCATTTTCGGTTTAAAAAATCAAACAATTTGTAGAAAAGTCGTATTTTTGGCTCAGAAACTCGACAATTCGACAAAAAATTCAACTATTTAGTCAAAAGTTAAACTGGATATACTTTGTTAAGAATTTATTCTTTTAGTTGAAGATTTAATATTTTACTTAAGAATTCCTTTCTTTGATTGAAAATCAAACTATTTTTTTCAATCAATTTCTCTAACTGTGAAACCGTTTTCAAACTACAGTTGAAATCTATTTTGGTTTAAATATTAGATATTACATTTTCTGTTAAAAATTCATCTTTTTTGGTTGAAAATTTAACTACTTGGTTAAAAATTGAGTTTGTTGGTTAAAGATTTATAATTTTGTTTTGAAATTCATCTCTCTAGTTGAAAAATGACTAATTTGTTAAAAATATGGTTTTTGTTCGAAAATGAATTTCTTTAACTGAAAATTAACTTATATGGTTAAAAAGTCCACCGTTTGGTTTAAAATTAACTTTTTTGTTGAAAACACTCATGCTTAGGTTAAAAATTCAATTGTTTCATAGAAAACTCGTCTTTTTTGGTTCAAAAATTCAAAATTTTGGTAGAATATTTAATTATATTTTACAAAATTTGTCTTTTTTTATTTGAAAATCCATCTTTTTGGTTGGAGATTTATTTGTTTAGTTAAGAATGAGTCTGTTTTTGTTGGAGATTCAACCATTTCGCTGAAAATTTGTCCGTTTTGGTTCAATTCAACTGTTACTGATTTAAAATAAAAAATTTTTATTGGTTGAAATATCAACGTTTTACATTTTTTGATGACGATTCTCCATTTTTTTTTTAAATTCAACTATGTACTTTGTTGAAAGTTGAACTGCTTTGTCAATTTACAAGAAACAGTAGATTTTAATGAATTGTCTTATGTTTTCTTACGACCACTACATAAATTAACGAACGAGATAAAAAAATTTACGTAACGTTGGGAGGTCAAAACTTACGTACCTTAACAAAGTGGGGTACGCGGTTCAAAATTTTAGATGAATACTTCACATAATTTACGCATAGCCCCATATTTAGAATAATTTAATTGTTTATTTCAAAAATCGGTCAATTTGACTCAGCTCATATTTAAAATTCATCGCTTTTGAAGGTTAGGTTTAGAAATTTGAATTGATAAGGCAGATTTATAACTTTAATTTAAAACGTTAAACAAAAATTAGTTAATTAATATTGGAAATGTTTCTTCCATATTCATAAAAACATTGTCTCTCTACCTTATAGATATTTAATTTCCTGAAAAGACGATTCTGAGGCATTGAGTCAAGAAAATTTTAAAGAAAGAAACTAAGGAAATAAGGGTAGAATCCGATGGAGGAATAATAAAATAACTATGTGCTAAAGCTGATATCTTCCTGTTACCGGGGTTTTTGAGTGTCAGTTGCACG
>JAUELO010000179.1:13317322-13330674 GCA_032357855.1 Amphibolips quercusostensackenii | reverse complement strand
TAAAAACATGTTTTTCGGGCTCAGGGGGTCTCAAAACGTGGACATTTGACAAAAACGGGAAGGGGGGGTCAAATTTTACATAAATTTAATACCTTCTCTGATGAGAATCTAACATTAATAAACCTGCGTTACCAGATGACCAATAATTGCTGTACGATCTTCTGAGGTCTTCTGAATCGGTTATTTTGGTTAAATAAAGACGCTTTAAGTGCAATTCAATTATTACGTCTTGAAATATATTAAACGTTCTTTAATTATTAATCAGTTCATATGTGGAAATTAATCTCTTTAACTATACAATTATTGAAACATTGTCTTGTTACAGTATATTTCATCATATGTGTATTTAACAATTAGATTTTAATATGGAGCAAAGTAAAAATTATAAATAAAAGACAGAACATTATTAGATAAAATACAATTTATAAAATCCTATAATCAAGACAATTATTTCAGGTACATGATATTGCCTACTTTTTGATTTCCACGTATTTTAGGAAATTATCATTTTTCCCTGATTTCTAGAAGATTAGAAGAAGCCTGATTAAAAAAATCGAAGGCTTGTATGACGCAAATCTTTTTTGAGATATCAAAGGTCAGGGGAGGAAGCTGAAAGATCATAGGTCAAAACTTATAGATTATTACAGATCAGAAGTCAAAGGTAAACATTCTTCGGACAAAAGATAATACGTCAGAGGTCTGGGATCAAATGTCAAGCAATATTTTAGATTGCATTATTTATATCATTCTGGTACTGGTTAGAGTCATACATTAAATTACACGTGTTAATCACAGGCATATCCCCAGACACCGATAATTTTTCTGCCTTTGTTCCTAACCGAGCTTATTTCATCCTTCTTATTTCATACCTGCCAACATGAAACATGAAGAACAAACAAAGCTCCTGCAAAACCGACGAAGGGTGGCTGGTGACGAGAAAACAAGGAGGGCGTTTATTAAGGTGTCCCTGAAATCCCCGGAGGCCACCATCCCCATACACCTCGCTACCCTCCGGCTTGAATTCCAAATGAATTTCCAGTCCAGTCGTAACTCAAGCAAATTTCGTATATACGAGTTCTGACAGGATCGAGTAAAAAATCACCAGGTTATTCATCCTTTATATACCTTTTTAAATGTACAGCTTTCACTCAAGAAAAAGGGGAATACTGTAGACATATTTACACGAAATTTGAAAAACGTGTACACCAAACGGGAAAATACAGATGTTATTTTTAAATTTTCACCCCTCGACATTTAAGACATGAATTTATGGTAGCTTTTATACACTGTACATTAAACTTCATGAGACCTACTTTCTGATATTTTGGAATTGCATGTGCAACGAAAACTTGGAAAAATCATTTGCGAAAATTTGTTATAATATCAGATTAGGAGCGAAAATAGGATTTGAGTTCTCGCTTCGCACTATTCAATAATTATTGTCAGATTTAAGTACTATAAAATATAATTAGTTACCATAAATTAAAGTATAATAAGTAATAATAAATAAAAATACAATTAGGAATCATAAATTTAAATAAGTACTAAAATAGCTACATCGGATTTCATAAAATTTCAAGTTAAATTTTAATTTAAGTTTGCTATCAGTGAGTTTGATATAAATATCAGATTTTATTCTGGAAGAAATTAGAAAAAAATTATAATATTAATGTGGGATTTTATATGTGATACGATGTTCTTAGAAGACATTTTGTTTTCCGTTTTCGACACTGTACCGTTTTTAATATGTTTACAACTGAAAGTCCGGCAATTTGTTTAATTTTTAATGTTGTTTAAAAAAATTTAAAAACATCAAAAACTTGATTAAAATCAAAAACGTTTGAACATCTTTTTGAATATAAAAAGTCAAATTTTCAATCCTAAATCTTTTAAATTGAAGAAATTTTGAATATAAATCATTAAAATTACAGCCTATTCAATCGTAAAACTCAAAAATTGCATAAATTATAATTGTAAATTTTTGGAATTTGACATTCTTCAATTTCAAAGATGCATAACAAAAAATAAAAAAATTTGGATGACTTGGAAGATCAAAAATCGAGTTTTTAATTCTGAATCTTGCAAATAATTTTGCAAAGTTACAATTTTCAAGAGTTCAAAAAAAAAATTCTTAAATTTTAAAAATATAGATTTACAATTTATTTAATTTTTAAGATTTTTTCTGGAATTGTTCCATGTTAAAATATTATTAGGACTCAAAATTGGAAACTCTTATTTTTAAAATATACAATTAAAGATTTTTGATTTGATGATTTGGATGAACAAATGTAAAATTTTTGGTTCCAAATGTTCCAAATTAGGGACATTTTAAATACAAATTATCAAAAAGAAAAAATTCTAATTGTAAGACAAAAGTTTGCATTATATTTAATTGCGAATTTGCAAAATTAAAAATTCTTTAGTTTGAAAGATTTGCAAAAAAATTTCTACAAATCTTGAAGACTTACGATTGAAAATTATTCAATATTATAACAAAATGCAGTTTGAAGATTCTTAATTTTCAAGAAGTATAACTGAAAATTCTGAAATTTTAATAATTTTTAAGATGGAAAGTCAAGATTTTTTTTATATTTCAAATCTTCAAAATTGATGAAATTTTAAAAGTAAATGATCAAAAATATAGAATTTTTTAATGTAAAACTTAAAACTTGCAAAATTTGTGATTGTAAATTTTAAATATTAAAAACTCTTCAATTTTACAGATTTACAATTTAAAGCTCTAGAATTTTAGAGAGTTAAAATTGTAAATTCTTAAATTCTTAAAATATGAAAGTGCAAATTATTTATTTTTTAAGATTTATATTCAAAAGGTATGTTATTTTAAACGCTTTTTCTAATGTTTAAATTTTGAAGGTTTGCAATTGAAAATTGAAACTGCAGCTGTGATTAAATGGGGAAATGGGTAAGTGGAAGTGGAAAAAGGAGAAATGGGGAAAAATGGAAATGGGAAAAGCAGAAAAGAAAAGAGAAAAGGTTAAAAGGAAAGGGTTTAGGGTGATAGAAAAAAGAGGTAAGGGGAAAAGAAGAAATGGAAAAGGGAAAAGCGGAAGGGGTGAAGGGGAAAAAGAAATCAGGAAAAGAAAAAAGGCGAAATTTCGACACATACACACATATTTTTTCAAGGAACTTCCTCAACGCTGCATCTACTTGTAAATTATTTAAAGGTCAGATAAAAATGATTGTTATTTTAGTCTAAACTAATAACAATTTGTTATTTTATTTAAAACTAAAGAATTTTGATTCAATTGCAACAATTTCAAGCGAAAACAAAATTTGATAAGATGTCAAACTCACGTATACTTGTAAACTGTCAAACTGGTTAATAGAAAAAAATCTGGAGATAAAGTGAATAACTGAATGAATTTGAAGATTATTATTTATGATTTTCTATCAAAAGAGTTGTGGAAATATTATTGACAATCAGTGTTTATACAGAGAAAACTAGGGTATTCATTTGTCATTTTCTTACAAACTAATTTTGACTTTCAGTTGTCTTCAATGTCCTAATCAATGTCAAAACTGAAAAACAGTTGAATTGGTTCAAATATTCTTATTGCTTAATATGAACCAATTATGGCTCAATTTCATTTTAGTACCTTTTGACCACTTTTGACGCCCTTTCTTTATTCGAAATGAAACCTAATTTGTGTGTGTGTACATTTTATCAATTGTCTACGTAGATTAATACAGCATTAACTTCAATAGAAATACTATTCAGAAGTTTTCAAAACCCAAGATTCTAAAAAGTAATAAATTATTTGCAATTTACCATTTATCCTCTTTTTGAAAATTAGAGTCTGCTCTCGGAGAACTAATATTGCTCGAAAGATTGTAGTCTGAACTCTTCTTTGGAATTGTTCCAATTTAGTTATATTTCTTTTACATTGAGCAATTCTTCTCGTTGGTTTCGTGCATTACCGAGGAGCAAGATTGATTGTAATTAATGTCAAGTAAACGAGCGTTAATCCTAAAATATACAAAGTTCATAAAAACAGAGAGTAGAACGAAGGAAGCTACAACGGAATGCGTAAAACCATTTCGACTTACTGTAGTAACAACGTATACGACCCGCATGCGGAAATGGACGCCGCATTTCACAAGGTCTGACGGATTGCTAGCTTTTTCTGGCTTAGTGTTTTTCTACTAAATATACGAGTCTCTAATAATGAAATCCGACTTTATATTTTAGAAAAGACAGATAGTGATGAAAAACTGGTAAGGGACGAAGAAATATGACTTGGGGTGAATCAAATAAGGGTGGAAGAACTTTATGACACATAGGAGTAGATTTAAACACATGAGTCATTTAGGAATAGATACCTAATAAAAAGAAAGGGGCTTTCAGAAAATACATCATGCTCTTTCAAACACTTTTTCCACCCGTCCCGTTCTTCGTCACAAATAATAATCACAAAAAGCTTGAACCCCCCAGTTTCAATATTTTAAACGATTTCATTTAGAAATTAGAAATAATAAGGCTGTGTCTAGTCGTCCCAAAAAATTGGGGGATTTGGAAAAGGGTATGGGCTAGTCGTCCCGAATTTTCGGGGCGACTAGCCAAGCGTATGAAAAATATTGGACTAGTCATCCCGAATTTCGGGACGACGAGACACTTCCAACTACGATAACGTTAAAACATCAACTTCTGTACTTTCTTGAACTGGGATCCAAGATATATATTGGTCGCACTTAAAGTTAATGCAACTTGCAAAATAATCTACTTTTGTGTTTCCGAAATACTTAAAAATATTCTAAATCTATCTTTGGCCCTATTTTGCGTTCTGTCCTTCGGTAGACTTGCGGAATTATCAACATGGTCTGCTGAATCCATATCATAATCCGCGTTAGATTAATTTGAGCAGTAACCATCTCTCCTATTTTTGAAATCAGTGAAATATATTTTTACTTTGGGCTATTTGCCTGGCAATGAAACATTAATTTTTATACATAAGAATACAAGCAATTTTGATCAAGGAATAACTTAAATGCAGAGAACCAGATCTCTTTTAAATTCGATTAATAACTCTTCCGTAATCAGAGCAGAAATTACTTATAGTTGTTAGTAATATGTTAATTGAGTAATAACTTACTTGAGATATTTATTAAATCATATACCAGTATAAGCAGTTATTGATTAGTAGCTTTTCACTTAAAAAAAAGCTTATTTTTACGAACCTCTTTTCCAGAATTTGCTTTATCTTTTGAACTTTCTTCCCCATTCTATTTTTCTTATCATCGGAAGACGAGTTATATTTTCTTTGTTTTTGAACCATTTTTATGAAAATTAAAGTAAACTTGTGCGACCTATTCGGCACAAAGAAAAGAAATGAGGATTGGAAGACCCAGTTTCTTTTATGTTATCAAAGTCACGTGACTATCGAGTGATTACTATTTTAAAATGAGGGTTACGAACGTTGAAAATGTCCTTTTAAGATAATGTTGTTCAGCACTTTTTCATAACAGAGTAATAAAAATAGACCATTAAGACTTTATTAGATAGAATTCTCCCTCATGGAATTTTAAAGAGATAGGACACAATTATTGTAAATCAATAATAGTAATATCTTTCTGAAATGTTCCTGTAAATTCCATTTTTGATAATTGAAGCCATCCAGCCGAAACCGAGCGTGTATAGCTAAGTTAACTTAATTTTCAAGAACACTTAGTTAAAGTGAATTATTATTTTAGAATAGTTGAGTACATCTGTATAGGTCAACACTTCGGTTTGTAATTCAAGAAATTATTATTATTTTTTTAAATAAAAGAGTTAATGCAGTTTCGTGGAATAAATTATTAAAAATATCTCTTCTCTATCATAAAATAATAGTTTTACTCAAAGACTTGTCATTTCTAAATTGTATGACAGAAAATGGTTTGGGTGTTAGAGGAGGTCGATTTTCATTGCCTCGAAAGTGTCATCTGTGTAGGAATGGGTTCGGTTACGTCATTTGCAAATGTTGTATGGGTTATCGATGACATCGAACATCTCGAGTACCTTGTAAGATAAGAAGATTATCGGTGATGTATTTGCTAGTGTCTCATGTTCAAAGCCCTAGGAAAAGACGATCTTTCAAAATCAATAAGAAGAGAAAAAATAAAATAGTTTATTTTTATTTGCAATTTTATCTATTACCTGAACTCAGAACCAAACCTTACGGCCCAAAAATAAAATTGCACAGTGTGCCAAAAACTACTTTTTTCAAAATCACTTGACAGTTCAATTTTCAACCAATGTTGCTGTTTTTTTTTTTTTTTGAATGACCGTAAGGCTTCCCGGTATAACGTCTAACTGTTAATTTTTTATTTTAGCCTAAGCAAAATTTATTACTTATTGAAAAATAAAATGTTGTTTCTTATGACTTTTAAAGTGCGCCTCTGTTCAAATATTGCTCAAATTAAGTAAAATAGTGCCTGAATCAGTACAATAAATACAATGAAATAATTAATAATGTGTTGGAGTAAGAGAAAAGTTGTTGATAATTTTATAGAAAAATTAATGCTAAAGTGTAATTTTTTGTGATTTATTATGATTAGTTATTGTAATTCATATCGATTGTATAAAATATGAGTAAAATTGATATATTATTACGATTAGGTAACAATAGCTGCTCTTTTGCAACTGCTTAAACAATCTTTGTGAACAATATACGTACAGCTTGACAATGTCTGAATAAGTAGGCTCATTTTTTTCGCAGAATAAACTAAAAATGTCTTTTCAATTACTCCTTGTTGTTACAATTTGTAATTTAAAAACATTTTTCATTTATTTAAACAAAGTTTATAAACGCATGCACATTTTGATCTGTTTTCCATTAACAATTTCACTTTCTTATGAATCAACTAAAAGTGTCTTACCAATTACTTTTTGTTCTCATATTTTTCAAATTGACAGCAAGTGTTAATTATTTGAACAATTTTTATAAACAAACACCTGTTTTAATCTCCTTTTCATGAATATGATTAAATTCTTCATAGAATAAATTGAAAATGTCTTGCCTTTGACTCCTTGTTGTCATGTTTTGTTTAAATAATTGACAGTTTTTGTCATTTTAAAAAATATCACAGTGATGAGCTAATGGCAAGACATTCTCAGCAGATTCTGTGAGAAAAATGAATCCTGTTTATAGAAAAGAGGTGAAAATAGGTATTTATTTATAACAATTGTTTACATGATTGGAATTTTCCGTCAATTTGAAAAATATGCCAACAAAAAGTTATTGGTAAGACATTTTTATTAGATTGCTTTAAAAATGAGACTATTAATGAAAAAAAGAACAAAAGGTGAATTTATTTATAGAAATTGTTAAAAAAATTACCAGTTATTAGTATTTTGAAAAATGTGTAAGAAAAAAGTGACTTGACAGACATTTATAGTCGAATCTGTATAAAGAATTAGGCTTATTCATGAAAGAATGGTAAAATGGTCATTTGTTTATAATGATTCTTTTGAAAATTGGTAAAGAGCAGCTATATTTGACTAATTGCAATCGTGCATCAATTTCACTTATATATTCTGCAAACGTTATGAGCTTCAACAACTAATCATTGCTAATCACAAAAAATTACCCTTGTTAATATATTTGTTCATCACATTATAAGCCATTTTTTCTACTACAACACATTAATTTTTTAAGTATAGTAATATTGTTCTAATTCAAACACTATTTTACTGAATTTGAGTATTTATAGTGGAGGCTCACACTTAAAATGTTATAAAAAAACCCAGCATTTCAGTTGCTCATTAATAACAAATATTCCTTTGACTAAAATAAAAAATTAGCGTTGCACCTTAAGGGTCGTCCATATATTAGCTACCGCTTTTTTTGACAATAATATGATATCATATGTTAGAAAAAATCACTTCTTATCAAATCAGAATTTTTTAAAATATCAACGAAAATATTAAATTCTTTTGGATATAGTTAATATAACACTTATTCCAAATTAAAAAAAACGTCTTTCACATATCGTTTCTTGTTTTGTTCAAAGAAACTTTACAACTTTGAATAATGCTAATCACGCATTTTTTTTACTATTTCTAAATGCCTTGAAAATTAAGATAAAGCAATTTTCCACCTTAAAAAAATAGTGATGTTTTCTTCGGTTCAAACAGAAAAAATTTTATAAAAAATACTTTGAAAAAATGGTAAATAAGTATCCCATTAACCAAATAAAAAAAAAACGTAATTTGTTGTAGGTATTTCAAGAAAATTCTAGTTTAATCAAAAATTATTTTTTCTTCAATATGATTATATCATATTATTTGTTATTGAAAACTGATGATGCAAGAAATTCGCAGTTATATTCAAACTCGTACAAGATATTTTTAATTTTTTTAACTTTGAAAATCTTGAACCCCTCTTTGCTGGCCAAAAGTGACACGTAAATTTTTGTAAATCCAGGTTATCCTGCTAAGGTACCACAACTTTTACACATACCACAAAAACACATTAAAAAAAATAATCTCTTTCACTCCTCCCAACCTGTTCCTCCCCCCTCATATTATTTTAGTTTTTTTTTTATTTTCAAATTTAAAAAAACGCCCTCCCCCATCGTAACAGCACCATGACAGCTCCCCTTGAACCCTTCTATCCTCAAAAAGCATTACTTGATATATAGACGATCCCTTATGTGTATATGGAAGCCTTAGGTTATTTAAATATGCATTTATTAGAATCTGTTAAAAATTGGACTGTTGGCCAATTTTTGCCCAAAAAAGTGCTTTTTGGCAAACTGTCAGACAGACGGACACCCGACCAAAAGTAAATGGGTTTCTACCCGGGACTGCGAAAAAATGAAAATGGATAGATTATTAATCGAGCTATAAGAAAAAACATATTTTTGAGTAAAATAAACGTGTATTACCTACAAATCTTGTTCAGTATTTCATTTTGTAATTTTTAAAACTATTAAACCAATAAAGAGATTTTATATAGAAAACAGAAGAAAATTCAATATTCTTTTTTTCTATGTTTGTACATGTTTATAGGTATACATGCTGACGTTTAAATTATAGAAGTATCTACAAATTATAAAAAAAATCCAAATAAGATTTCTATCTTATTCATAAAACTTTGAGTGGAGCATGCTCATGCATCAAGTGGAGTTGAATTATATCGCAGAGTACCACCAAAGTGGTATATAGTTAAAGAAGAAACATCTAAGGGCTTTACTAAGTTACTGATTTTAATCAGAGAGGTAGTAGTATTATTCCATACATGAAATAAATTTAATATTCAATGTAAGATATTAAAGCACCTAATCAAATTGATATACTACTATAATTATTATTGATATTCAATCGAAAATCCTGACTCTATCTGTTTCATTCTCATGCTTGAACTTTAATAAAGGAGGTATCACGTTCTGTGACTTATTACTAATTAATAATTTTATTATTCATAATAGTTGAATAAAATGACACCTTCATCAAGACACATGATTGAGTAAATTAAATTGGGATTTACAAGCTATACCATCTCTCAATTCATATTACATTTACTACTCGTATACTATTTTTAGCAAGTCTTGGCTTGTTTTTTGAATTCTATGAATTTAAAGCTAAATTTTACATAATGTTAAATTCTAAAGGCAAAGATTTGCTTATTAAAACTCTCTCTTGATTTTTATTGTCTAACTAGAAAACTGTTTAATAAATTAGAAATTTAATTGCGGAGAAACCGGGGAAAGAAATACTTTTATTGTGGAAGAGTGATGATCTGATAAGTTTATCGTCCGGATGGATTCATTTCCGAAGGATCACAAACTCAGTTGTAAAGCTCCTTATCGTTGAAGGCCGAAACCATCAGCTTAAATAAACTGTCATGTTCAATTTTCAGAATTATGTTAGACCATCTTCTCTATTTTATCTTGACATCCTCATATATTTCAATTATAAAAGTAATAGGATCAAAACGTCCAGATGATCCAAGAGAAGTTTTAAAGAAAAAAAGTGAGGATGAAGTGTACAAGAAAGGAAAGTTTTGATCAAATTTAATCAATTCTAAAGTAATTATTAAATTAAAATACTTTATAGAAGTTACGTAATTTATGACCTAGACTTGTACTTTAGCATTCCTTGTTCTTAAGTTGCGGGTTTTGAGTTTCACTATGGAGAAGTCGCTTGAGAGAGATAATATACGGAGAATATCATTACTTTGCTGAAGGTATAGAGCAATATAGATAGAAAAGGACTGTAGAAAAGGATTATATGAAAGGAAGAGAAAGACAGAGACGTTAGGGTGGAGGAACATACATCGACTTTTACGTGGAATAAATTGAAAGTGAGACAGTTGTGACATTTTATTCCTTTCATTCAAAATGCATCTATCTTATATTCTGCAAAAGATAACTTAAAAAAATCATTCTTGAATTAAGCATCTCGTTTTTTCATGTCATTTAAAATTATAACCAGGACACCTACTCTCACTTCATTTCACTATTATTACTAATTTAGTGAATAAGTTAACTCACTATAATAAAAGTCACAGAAAGTGACACCTCCTTCTTAAGCTTGAGCATGAGAATGAAATTTGTCTCTAAAAAATGGCTG
Organism: Amphibolips quercusostensackenii; assembly: GCA_032357855.1. Taxonomy (NCBI): domain Eukaryota; kingdom Metazoa; phylum Arthropoda; class Insecta; order Hymenoptera; family Cynipidae; genus Amphibolips; species Amphibolips quercusostensackenii. Next base: position 13,320,101 of record JAUELO010000179.1, on the reverse strand, counting down.
TATCTAGTCGGCCCGAAAAATTGGGGGACTTGGAAAAGGGTATAGGCTAGTCATCTCGAATTTCGGGACAACTAGACACTTCGTTAAAAAATAGGCGTGTCACGAAAATTTCGAAAGCTTTGTTGTCGCTGAAGGAATGTTGCCAAATTCACACACATAATTAGGAATTAAGTTTCAGTTTAAGGACAGTAACGAAGAATGTTATATTTGTTTGCATAATAGAACGGACAAAAATTTAAGAATCATTATTGTAAAATTTTATTATAATATTTTTAGATAAAATATTTGATTTTCAACCAAGAAAAAGGGAAATTAAAAGAAAATAGTAAAATTTTCAGCCCAACTTATGAATCTTTGATGAAAAAATTAATTTTCAACAAAAAGTGTGATAATTGATAATTCCAGCAAAAAATATTTTAATTTCCTATAAAAAACTTTTAAATCGAACCAAAAAATACAAATTTCCAACAAAAGAATTATATTTTCAACCAAGAAACATTTTTCAATTAATAAAGAAAAAAATCTCATACAAAATGTTGAGTTTTCAAGTCATGAAGAAGAATTTTTGAAAAAAAGGAGTTAAATTTAAAACCCAAAAATATGCATTTTCTACCAAATGAGTTAAGTTTTTGACTACAAAAGGAGATGTTTGAACAAAATTTGTAAAATTTTCAACCAAAGAAATAAGCTTTTAACGAAAATGAGGCATCTTCTATAAAAAAAATATATTTTTAACTAAATAGTTGAACTTTCAACCCAGAAGATGAATTTTCTATCAAAAAATGTCAATTTTTAATAAAATGAATGAATTTTCAACTCAAAAAGATAAACTTTTAACGAAAAATAGAACAGTTTAACTTTAATTTAGAGAAATAAGTTTTGAAGCAAATAAAGTAAATTCTCAACGAATTAGTTAAATTTTCAACCAAACAGATGAATTTTCAACCAGAAAGATAAATTTTTAACAAAAAATAAAATATTTAAATTAATAGACAGAGAAATAAGTTTTTAAGCAAATACAATAAATTTTTAAACAAAATAGTTAAATTTTGAACCACACAAATGAATTTAGAACAAAAATCTGACAAAAAATGGAATTGTTAAATTTTTAGTTAAAAAAATTAATTTCTGATAAAAAAACTTATTTTTAAACGAAATAGTTAAATTTTTAACCACACAAATTAATTTTCTACCAAAAAGATTAAATGTCAATAAAAGAACAATTCTAACAAAAATAAAGTTAATTTCTTAGGCAAAAATATTAATTTTCAATGAAAAAATTTATTTTCAACCAAACAAATGAAAATTCACCCCAAAAGATTAATTTTTTTATCAAAAAAGTGAATTAGTCTCCAAGAATATTAATATTCTACCACAAAAGACAACGTTTTAACAAAATGCAGACATTTTGGAACAAATAGTTAAATTTTCATCTGGAGAAAATTGATGTTAAACCCAACATGTTTCAACAAAATACAGAAATTTTCAATAATTTTGATGAATTATGAACTGAACAAGATAAATGTTCAAACAAACATAGAATAGTTAGATTTTCAGTTTAAAAAAATTATTTTAAAAAACTTTAACAAAATAGTTAAATTAAAAAAGCGTCAACTTAAATGATAATTCATCAACAACAAAAAAAGAAATTTTTAACAAAGTAGTTCCACTTTCAACAAAGTAGTTGAATTCTGAACGAAAAAGGGGTCTTCGGTCGCTACTCGTATTGACGATTAACGAAAATCTTAAAACTTTAATCAAATAGTTACATTAGAAGAAAAATTCTGTGACTAAACTCAAATTTACAGGATGATTCGAGCAAGAACTGCTTTAAATACCCTGTGAATTGCAGATTTTTCCGTTTTTCTTTCTATGAGGCATTTATCTTGAAAATTATGGTAAACCTCTTGAGTATAAAGTTTTGAAGTGAAATTTGTTACATTACAGGATCAATATGCAAAGGGAAGTTGAAATTTTTATTAGAACTAACAAAAATTAATGGAGATTTATAGAAAATTCGAATCAAATTCAAATAGACGAATTTATTTATACCTTGACGAATAGTTCATTCATTTGATGTTTTTTAAATATTAACAAAATATTAAAAGTACAGTGTCAGATTATAACACGTCCAGGAGATTTACATTTTGTCAAAGAAAAAAACAATCTGCTAATTTTAAAGAATTGTAAGTAAGTGGAAAAAATGAGTGTAATTCATATTAAATATACTGTAATTTTCTCGCTATTATGAGGGAACTTCTGCAAATCATATGCAGCGTTCTCAAATCATATAATAATTTCTGTATAATCCATAACAAAATGTTAGAAAATAAAGAGTTTTTTTCTAAAAGAAGGGTAATTAGTGCGCGCGTAGCACCCACAATACTCTAGTTAGTTAAATTTGTCAATGATAATAACAGTACATAATAATTATTCTTATTAACCTTAATTATGGAAATTTTTTATTTATTAATTTATTGAAAAGTTTAAAGCTTAAATTTAATATAGATATTTTTTATTTTCAACACAAAAATCCGCAGTTAATTCACCCGTATTCTTTGTTGTTGTAAAAGCCCATCCTAAAAAACCATCACGAGAGGTGGTGAAATCTTGTTTACCGAGGATTTTCACGAGCATAAAATGCGTTTTCGTGCGGAATATTATATTATACGAAGAGTCACGTCATGCAGAAATTCGAGATGACTAGTCGAATATTTTTCGTAAGCTTGGCTAGTCATCCCGAAAATTCGGGACGGCTAGTCCATCCCCTTTTGCAACT
>JAUELO010000179.1:13232824-13243745 GCA_032357855.1 Amphibolips quercusostensackenii | reverse complement strand
TTTATCCATCGAATCTTATATGGAACCTGTCTCTAGATGGTACTTTGAAATTTTTTAAAAATTTGTATTTTTCGAGAATTATTTTTTTAATAAAATAGGAAAATTGTAGGAGAATACATTATTTCGAATAGCTTAACATAGATATAATATTCGTAAGATTTCCCAAATATATTGGATTCTCAACATAATAGAGAAATTTTAAACTGAAAAATATACATTTTTAACGATAAAGTTGAGTTTCCTACACTGTTAAAAATTTCTGTTGAAAACTTTCACTAAATGTATTGGAAGTTTATTTCCGAAACGTAAGGTAACGCTACAATACATAATATTGTAGTTTTCAAATGCTGGTATCGGGATGGTACCTCACTTGCATTAGAATTTTACAATATGAGTTCAGTGGCCAGTAACACTTCTGTATATTTGCGGCTGGATATCTCGACATCTGTTTAACCGAAACATTAAAAAAAAAAACGCGAGCCGTCGTGGGACGCTTAACAGAAGTGGTAACTTCATATGATATTGTATCATACTTTTGTCACATTGGATCATATTGTATCATACAGTATAGTGCATCATTAAAGTGTATTATAGTGTAACTTGGCACAGAATAATGAATCAAATTGCGATCATAAATTATCATGCTGTATTATATTGTACCATATCATACAATATTGTATCATACGGTATCATATTGCATCATATTGTATCATACTGTATCATATAGTTGTATAGTGTATCATATTATACAATTTGTATTGTATTGTGCCATGTTGTATCATATTTATTATATTGTAGCAAATTGTATCATATTATATGATGCTGTATAGTAATCCATCATATTATATAATATTGTACCACATTTTATTAGGGTGTATTATATTGTATCATATTGTATCATATCATATTGTATCATACTATATCATATTACATCATATTGCATTATATTATAGTGTAATAATGTATCATACTGTAGCATGCTGTAGCATATTGTACCATACTGTATCATATTATATTATAGTATATGATATTGCAGTACATTGTATGTTATTGCATCATATTGCATTATTTTGTATTATATTGTATCATAGCATATCATATTGTATCTTATCGTATCATATATTGTGATATTGTATCATATTAACAACAATTATACCATGCACCGGGAAATTCGTCGCATGAGGTGCATGCGCACAATTTTCGACCTATAAACGCTACAATACATGTACTAAAATGCTCGGCGGTAACCCACGATTTACAAGACTTACAATACATGTATTGCAATTTCGTTTTTCCAAAACCATGTTTGCAATTTAACCTTACGCTTGGATTGCAGAAGTGTTGTATAATTCCAAAAGTTTTATAACAGTGTAGCAAAAAATTAATATTTAACCAAAAATTTGCATTTACAACCAAATAGATGAAGTTTCAAGCAAAAGAGAAAAATTTTCAACAAAAAAGTTGAATTTTCAACCAAATAATTGAATTTTTAAGCAACGAAGATGAATTCTCAACCAAATTATCGCATTTTCAAACAAAAAAGGTTAAACTTCAAACAAAAACAGTTCAATTTTCAACAAAATAGTTGAATTATCTACCTAAAAATACCAAAAACTTTATTTTAAAAATCCACTGACAGAGACAAGAATTTTGATTATGAAGCATTTTTTACATCGAATCTTTTATTAATAGAAAAATAATTTTCAGATTGAAATAACAAATTTTTTAATTTATATATTTTAACCAAAAATGATGTATTTTCTAGCATAAAAGATAAATTTTTAATCCACAGAAACGAATTTTCTGCCCAAATAGACAATTATTTAAGAAAAAAAAGTCTTTTCACAAAAAAATATGACTTTTCACCAAAATGCTTTAATTTTTAACAGAGTGATTCAATTTTTAACAACATATTTGAATTTTGAACCAAATACTTTAATTTTTTACCCACGAAAATGAATTTTCAACCAAATAGTCAAATTTTCAAGACAAATAGGTAAATCTTTTAGATGTTATTTAGATTTTCAACCAAGAAATATACATTTTTAGCGACCAAAGATGACTTTTCTACAAAGAGATGAATTTCCTATATAAAAGACGAATTTTCAACTAAATATTTGAATCTGGACCAAAAAAGATGATTCATTAAAATAATAGTTAAATTTTATACAAGATAATTATATTTTCAATAAAATAGTGAAATTTGTAACCAAAAGATAATAATCCTTAACTTAAAATAAAGAAATAGACTTTTAAAATAAAACAAAATTAACTCTCAACCAAGATAGTTAAATTTTCATCAAATTAGTTAAATTTTCATCAAAATAATTAAATTTATAACTAAATAATTGAATTTTTAACTAAAAAAGATGAATTTTGGACCAAAAATATGATCGCAAACTTTTCAAATTTTGTTAATTAACTTTCAACCATGAAGGATGAACTTTCAACTAAAAAAATTATTTTTCTGACAGACGACTAATTTTGTATTCAACGATGGATTTTGTATCCGAAAGCACAAATGTTGATTGTAAGCAGTTGGATTTTTAACAAAAAATTACTTCTGAATTTCAAAGAAAATACTGAACATTTTTACCAAACAATGGAATTTTCCATCAAAAGTGATTAATTCTGAACCCAAAATATAATAGTAGACTTTTGGAATAAAAAAAATTAGTTAGCAACTAAATGAGATGACTTTTAAGAAAAGAGTGGGATTTTCAACAAAATAAATCAAATTTAAACCATAGAATAGACTTTTTAAGCAAAAAAGATGTCTTTGAGACTCAATAAATAATAGTAGACTTTGCAATTAAAAAGAATTAACTTTTAACCAAAAAAGGTAGTGTTTAAAAAAGATAGTTAAAATGTCAACAAAAGAATTGAATTTTTAACCAGAAAAGATTACTTTTATACCAAAAGATAAATTTTTAAATTAAAACGCTCTAAATTCCTAACTAAATAGTGCAGAAGGAACCTTCCTTTTAATAACTTTGAGCTCAATTCGAAATACATTTTTTTCGAAGAGTAGGATGATATTCCCAACTATTTCCCTTCTTTTCCCGCGTGCTTAAAATTTTAGGCTAATTCCTGGTTTTCACCGTTAGTGGCCACCCTGTTCCTAAAAGAAACGAAAAGGAGTTGAAAACAATTTTGTTTATTAAGAAAAAAATATTAATTTTTTTCTTTTCATATTTTAAACATGGGGATGCTGACTTGTCACGTGTGACGTTGCGTAATGAGGCCGTGATACATAATCACGCAAGTTTCGAGATGCTGGAAAATGCTCAGAGAAACGTAAACCACGATGGAAACGGCTGTGACTGACGTGGTGGTTAGACTAATCATGTGGAATGTCAGAGCAGCGTGTTACGAATTTTCTCAAATCAAGAAATTGCTGATTATAAGCTGAAAATGATGAAATAACCAAAATTTATTTCACATTATTACAATTTTAATTTCAAGTTTTAATCACCAGCATGGAGGACGACTGAAACAAAATTAGCAGGCATTTAAATTCCTATGAAATTAAATATAAAAATCAATTTATACAAAAGCTATTAATAAATAAAAACACTTTGAATAAAGGAGTAAAATAATACAAAAGCAAACAATACACAAATGCATTACACAAAATTTACGTTATTTAAAAGTGATATTATCTTCTTTCCGCGTTCAATAAAAACATTTAAGGATAAATTCAAATTACACCGACAATTTCACGTTATAAGCGCTTCCGTGATAAAAGGCTTTGAGAGGATTAAAATGTTGTATTTAATAACGAAATATAAACTGGAAGAGCTATTGAGCCGGTAAAATGAGAACGGAAAGGGAAATATAAAAGCAGAGAAGCGCACCTCAGTTGACGTGTTTATTAAATTCTTAACCTTTCACATAAAAGCACCGGAAAAAAAAAGTTTCTTGTGTACTACTCGATAGAACTTTAATGGCAATGAAGCTACAACGCTGCAGCGTTCACTTAAATGTAGTGACATCGTAAATGCAACTCTCGTAATTGTTGTTCAGCACCTACTTTCTGCAGGAGGTAACTATACCTTGTTTCTTGTCCTATTTAGTAACAATTCCCGAGTTCAGAAACTGGAAGAGGCAATCTTGTATAAATCAAGTGTTTATTTCCAATACAGTATGGCGAAATCATTTTCTGATGATTGCCAAGTCAGTTATCTCTGCTTCAATAAAAGCAAAAAGATTTTTTAAAGCATTAGGATTGAGAGTGGAATGAGACAGTGTTTGGCACGTTAGGGGGCGTTCAGAAAATATGTCACGCTATTTCAAAAACTTTTTTCAATCCTTTCCTTCTTCGCCACTGATCATCACTTAAAGCTTGACGTCACCACAGGGTGAAGTCATAAGTACGACCCACCCCCCTCAGGTCAAAATTTTTCTTTAAGTTCATTTAATAAGCACCTGAAATAAAACACAAAACATGCAAAAACAATATTTTAATAGACTACACAGCACAAGATGCTCTTCAAACAGGGAGAATAGGATGATTTTTCACTAAAATAGGAGAATAATGGGGGAATTAATTCTTTTGAATAAAATTATTGAGAATAATTTTTAACTAGAAAAGAATAATTTTCAATGAAATAGTTGATCTTTCAACCAATAAGTTAAATGCTCAACTCACAAAGATACATTTTCAACCAAATAGTTAACAAATTTGAAACAACAAAATTAATCTCAAAACACAAATAGCTGCATTTTCAAGCAAACTTTTGAACTTTTAAGAGAAAAGAAAAATTTTTTGAAGTACAGTAGAAATTTTAACCAAGAAGGATTAATTTTAAACCCAGAATTTTTTCACAAAACAAAATAAGCTTTAGATCCAGAAGGACGAATTTTCTATACAAAAAGACAAATTTTTAACAAAACAGTAGTGTTTTCGAAAAAATATGACGTTTTAACAAAATAGTTAAAGAGTAAGGAGAAAAGGACGATGTTTCAACAAAATATTGTAATTTTCAACCAACGGTTGAAATTTCAATCTACAAGAATAAATTTTTAACCAAATGGTCGAATTGTTAAACGAAAAAATAATTACTATTAATTAATAGTAGCCGTATTTTTAGGCAAATAGTCACCTATCTAAGCAAAACGACGAATTTTTAGAAGAAATTGAATGTTGAAACAAAATAATTAAATTTTCAACTGAGGTATTGAATCTTATACAAGAAAAAATTGATTTTTAACACACTGGTTTTACTTTTAACCAAATAGTAGAATTTTAAATAAAAAAGATGAAATTTTCAACAAAAAATATAATATTTGATAAATGAACCACAAAAATTTGAATTTCAAACAAACAAGCCAAAGATAACCAAAAAACATAAATTTTTAAACAAAAAGACGATTTTATATTAAAACGAAGTATCTCGTCGTCCCGAAATTTGGGATGACTAGTCCAATATTTTTCATACGATTGGCTAGTCGTCCAGAAAATTCGGGACGACTAGCCCTTACCCTTTTCCAAGTCCCCCGATTTTTTGGGACGACTAGACACAGCCTAAAGAAAACTGAGGATTTTCTACCCCAAAAGAGAAATTTTACATAAAATAGTTGCATTTAAAACTAAAAACAATCAATTTCCTTTAAAAAATTAAATAGTTAAACTTCCATTAAAAAAATTAATTTTCAAACAAAAGAAAATAAATTTAATAAAAGTTAAATCTTTAACCAATAAAATAAACTTTAAACAAAGTAGTTCAAGTTTAAACTGAATAAAGAATCTTTAAACAAACCAGATGAATTTTCAATGAATAATTTTATAGTTAAATTAATAATTATAAGAAATAATAAAATAGAATTGTTATCATATGATTGAAAAATATAATAATTAATCAAAATAAAATTACTAATTTTCATTTTTTTTAAGTATTTAAAAAATGCTGTGTCTAGTCGTCCCGAAAAATTGGGGGACTTGGAAAAGGGTATGGGCTAGTCGTCCCGAATTTTCGGGACGCCTAGCCAAGTGTATGAAAAATATTGGACTAGTCAGCAAGAATTTCGGGACGACGAGACACTTCGATTTACCAACATTGGTTAATTCATTTTTATTGATGTAAACAAATTACATTTCCTAAACAATTTTTTTTCTTAAAAAATTCGTCGGACTGTCAGTTTATTATCATAAAGTGCCGTACATTTATTTTCAAATATTTATATTTGTTTGAACAATATTGATAAATATTTCAATAGACCAACAGTGATAATTTTAAAAAAATTTCTAAAAAAAATTAAGTGCTCAAAAAGGTCGATCTCATGAAGAATTGACATTTTTGGTTTTAAGGGTAGATTTCAGGGACTCGTGGGGGTATGTAAGGGGTGTCAAACCCATATGTCTGATACATGAAATTCTTTGTTGGATAATTCTCTATGAGCCTGTATACTTTTCCGTCACATTTTCTCAAACCTCTAAAAAAAGTGTTTTTGAGCACCATAAATTTCATTAAATCATTTCATCCAAAGTGAATAAATTTCACTGTGTGTGTGGGTACATGGAGATGCTAGAATATCAGCTCTGATTCAAGAACCCGCCTTGGGAAATCATGGGAAATGTGCTTGAATTTTTTTTCGAATTTTTTCAGTCATTACATATTTTAGATTCAATGTATGTTTCCTTCTTTTTATTTTTTATAAAAATATATTTTAAAATAAAATTCATTTGGTATGGTTTTTAATAATTTATTATAACTTAGTAAAAATTATTACTCCTATGTTTGTTCGAATAACTTTTATATTTTGAATATGGCGTCAGAAGTCCATTTAAATCGATTTTAGTGCTCCATCATGAGATTAGGTGGCGCTGTTATTATAGTTTCTGTTTACTTCTTTCCTAAAATTAAAAATGCAATATATAATTAATTTAATAATATTTGTCGCAAGTTTTGATGATTTCGAAGGACTTTCCCCTTAAAATATAGATTCGGGCTTCCTAGAGGAAAAAAATTGCCCCCCGGATACCATTCGATGCGCTGGCATTCGATACCAATTTTTTCAGGTGAGTTTCTCTAGGTCACATTGCCTCCTACGTGAGCCTTAAATAGCAGCAATTTTAATAATTTTTTATTTGGAATGTAACTAAGAACAGGATTTATAAGGCTGACAAAGATAATAACATGTAAAAATTCAGCACGTGACTTACTGTCGTATGCCCTCAAAAATTTTGGAACAAATAATTAATATTTATATCAGATGCAGCAGATATTGTCCAAAATAAACAATGATTGGATTACTTGGTCATCAGGACCCGAATTAGACATTCTACATAAGACTGCCATGAAAGGACAAAAATTTAGTGTTGTATATGCAAGTAAATGAATGTTATAATAAATAAAAAATAAAAGTTATGAAATGAATTTTTATTATCATGAAACCATTATTAGCTAGTACTAATTTCTTTTCATATTCTACAAAATTTTATCAGGTTACATGTACTCCACAGTGATAATATATGTTTCTCCGCCAGTTGTTCCTCAATTGCTAGACTTTATCCTACCATTGAATGAATCGCGACCCAAGAAAACGTTGTATCCCACAGAATATTATTTGGATGTGGAAAATAATTTTTATTACATGTTGACACATAGTTACATCGCAAGTTTTATTTGTGTAACTATTATCGTGGGCATAGATTCAATTTTCATGGTGGTTATTCTGCACGCCTGTGGAAGTTATCAAATTTTAGGGTAAATAGTTCTAGTACATTATTTAAAAATTGAACTCATTTTAATAAAATTTATGTAACAATTAAACCTATGCAGATTTAAATTAAAGAGACTTTTGAAAAATGTTGGCAATGATTCTATGCACAATGAAGATAAACTTCAAGACGAAATTAATGTGGAAATTAAATTTTGTGTCCAGAATCACAAAAGGATTATGAAGTTTGTATCATTAATTGAGAAAGCACGATCCATGAATGAAATTTTTAACCTAATTTCTTGAACTTGTTTAAGATTCGTGGATAATATCTGTGATTGCTTTTCAACTTGTTTCTTTCTGGTCGTGGGACTCACTATGTTAATCATGAGTGTCACAGGGGTTCAGGTGAACAATCTGATTTATATCACAATAAATAGAATAATAAATATATGAAACATAATGAATGTTAAAAAAATTATAATACTAGACAGTGATGAAGTTAGATCATCTGTATGAGGCCATGAGGTTTGGGGCTTTTACTGCTGGTCAGATGTTCCATCTCTGCTACATTAGTGTGCCTTGTCAACAATTAATAGATCACAGCGTTGACATATCTAACAACATGTAATATTTACATGCAAATGAGGAAGCTAAAAAATAACAAAAAAAATATAATAGGACTTTCCACACGTTTTTAATATAAATAAAATTGATAACAATATTTTCATTAAATTTCAGCTACGATGGTCATTGGTATCAATTGTCTACTGGATCGAAAAAGCTATTACTGATGATAATGAGGAGAAGTGCAATACCTTGCACATTTACAGCTGGAAAATTATACACATTTTCAATACAGAATTTTGCTGCGGTAAGAAAATCCTCCAAAACAAATATATTTATTTAATCCAACCTTAATTTGAAAACTTGTTCTAGGTCATCCAAAAATCAATGTCGTATTTTACTATATTGTCATCAGTACGATGATGAATTATTTGAGCTCTGCAATTTAGTGTATTATAGTAATGTTTTTATACTTCATTATTATCATATTCCGTGCATAACAATGCTGACTATAAAGCAAGAATTTTTTCTTTTGTAGATTAAAAATCGAAAAAGGAAGCTTGTTTACTATTTGGAAATTCATTTCAATGAATAGACTTAAGGAAGGACTTTAATATCTATGTTGTTTATATGAAGCGATTTTATATAATAAAATATCACCTGTTTTTCTAGTAATAAAAGAGTATAAAATGTTGACCAAAAAAATTTTTTGTTAATAGTTTATACCGTACAAATCCAGCAAACTACACGGAAAAAAGCTTTTAGTTTGCACTAAGAAATTGTGTCAAAATGTACTGAAACAAAAATTGAACCATAAGTGGTTCATACATAGCAATACGATTATTGACAGCAATTCAATTCTTTTTTAGTTGTGATATTAATCATAAGAACGAACATAACTAAAGTTCGAAGTAAGTTTTTAAGAAAACGGCTTGAAACAAAATTAAAACCCTAGTTTTTTTTCTGTGTAGAGAACCAGGTAAATGCGAAAGGTTAGAAAAATCTTCCATTCAGATGTTATCGTTTCTCTAAATTCCTGGGTTATTCTGTAATCTCGAACACTTTCAGCTTATTTCTTTAACTTCCTCAAGCGTTTTGGGTATTTTGGGAAATCGGAAGAGGCTTAGAATCAGGCTTTATTTTGTTTTATAATTCATTCAGAGTTTGAAATTAAAATACAATGAAGATGTTTGCGTATTATTGATGACAACTCTGAGCCTTAAAGGACTACAGCAACTTAGGTATTTAGTACGATAATAAATCATCTTGTCTCCTTCTCCATTAACGCAAATTGACAGTAACAGTTATAAATAATTATCTAATAATAACAATAAGTATTGACATGAAAATTTTAATAAGAAAATGTAAATTTTTTCATCTTTTTTGCAGGTATGTATTGTTTTTCTCATCACATCAGTTCCAAATATGTCTTAAATTGATTAATAATCACAAATATTTGAAAGTCAGTAATATTTATATTGTTGACAATGAAAATTATAAGAAAATTTAAAAAAAGTCACTTTGGCTTTAAAAAATTCTTTCAACTAAAAAATATTCCACATAAAGGAATAGTAATATTCCGTTCAGCAAATTCATCCCTGACTCTTAATTAATATTGTTGTTGCAAAATTATTAAAGACATTTCTTTTTACAAGTTTCGCATATTTCAACCTTGTTTTTCTTATAAAACTAACAAGGCATATATTTTAAAATTATTAATAATCACATAATATTTTTAATAATTAATTCTGCTTATTGTTAATAACCTAAATTATGAATGAATTTTAAAGCTAGTCATTTTCATGCAGAAAAACATTATTTAGTCTACTATATCATATCCTATACACCTGAATTGTAAGAACTTCTTCATTTAGATTAAATGTCCCTTTTATTCTAAATTGTTAATATCATTACCAGATTTTTAAGTGAATATTATATCGTAACTTTTTTCACAAAAATTCGATTTAAAGAGATATTAATTTTTTAAAGTAGTCATTTATAAAAAATAATAAAAGAGATTAGTCTCAGAATTTGTTCATAAATCATGTATGTTATTAACACTAAGAAGGATTTAATGTTTTAAATGTTCTGTCAGTATTAGGCACTTTAAAAATTAGTCCTGATTGGTTTGACGAGAAAAATGTTTTGATATGTACTGAATGTGAAAATAAATATATGTTAAATAATTTTTTAATAACAATTAGGTATCAGCGACAGATTTTCTTAATTAATTATTACTATTCGATTGTCTAAAATATTTTTTTTATCAGAAAAAAGAATTTTTTTTTTTGCGAAATAAACCACTTTTAGAATTTGCTTATAATTTTTATTGTTGAAAATAAGTAATATTTAATATTTATAAAGTGGTTTGCAATTTTTGACGTACTGGCAAAAGAATAAGCGAGTGATCCAAAGCGAGAGAGCGAGTGAGAGCTGATCCGCAACCTACCTGCTTATATTTTACATACCCATTAATTACAATTCTTAACGCTTCTTATCTCCTTACGTTTTCTTTTATTTCTCTTCTTTCTCTACCTTGCCTTTTTTCAAATTTACTCTTTTATTCGTTCTTATTCGCTCCTCTAGCCACCTCCAGTTCTTTCATCCACTTCTCATCCAACCCATCTTCCCTTAAAATGTACTACATTCTCTTACCACCTTCCTTTACCTTCAATTTCCCTCCTACATCCTT
>JAUELO010000179.1:13217990-13229527 GCA_032357855.1 Amphibolips quercusostensackenii | reverse complement strand
ATATTGGACTAGTCATACCGAATTTCGGGACGACGAGACACTTCGTTTAAAAAAATTTGTACTCACATTTATATTTTCCATTTATGACGCCACATTCGGCTTTAATCAGCTCCCTATGTCACAAATATTGACAAAAACTGTCACCTCTCCCTTGGAAGTATGACATAGTTTTTTAACATTTAAAAAAAAAAATTAATGCGTTATTTTGCCGTTACTTTTTTTGAATAAATTTTGGATATGTTATTTAAAATTTCCAAAAGCATTCCACAGTTTGTTTTTTTAATTAAAAGTATATAAAAGCTTAATAATCATGTGTAAATTAATGTAAATTAGTCACCAATTTTACAATTATAATCAGTTAACCACAAATAATTTTCTATTTAATACTTTTTAAAAAAATTTTTCAAAAATAAAGTCTTTAAAAAAAGAATGGTTTCTAATTAAAGTTTTGAGCATAAGAAAAATAAAATGTTCGATCTAGGTTCATCGAAATACGGTGAGCGCTGCACAAAATAGCTAATACTTTGTTTTGTAAATCTTGAAAATTTGTAAATATTAAAACTAAAAAAAGTACAAAAATCAAAATATTTATGAATAAACTTTAACAAAATGTCTCGTTATCTCGATATTCGGGATAAGTAGTCCAATATTTTTCGTAACTTTTGCTATTCGTCTTGAATGTTTAAGATATAATTTTTTTAAGCTGCATCGTATTACGTACATTTTTATTATATTCATTTTATAATTAGTTGAAGAAAATATTATATTAACATTTTGGAAGCCAAAGAAGAAAACATCTTTATTCCTTATAAGTTTTATGTTTTATTTTATTCAATATTCATGTTAGTACGATATGTTATATAAGAAAGGGAAAATCTAAAAAAATTGTTCTTTATGATAATTAATTATCTACGTGTTGTGATTTCAAACCCCGTGCTTATAAATAAAAAGCATTTTTGAAAGAAACTTTTAAATTTAGGTAGTTTTTCGATATTCTAAGCAATTGAAAAAAGTACTCAGGTTGCATATTTTCTTGTTTTTTTAGGTGGGGAAATAAGAGTGAATGTCATAGTGCCTAAGGAAGCTGACGTCGGCACATCGATAAATTTAAGATGTGAGTGGAGCCTCACCAAAGGGGATACTCTCTACTCCGTAAAATGGTACAAGGATGATCACGAGTTTTTTCGATACGTTCCAGACCAGCAGCCGAGAATTCAGACTTTTCCATTAAATGGGGTCTACCTCGATGTAAGTATCCTTAAACAAAATTTAGTGAAAAAAACTCATTTAAATTATAATGGAACCATGTTTGATTTAAGTACGAAATTACATTTTCCAGAGAATTTTATCTCAGGACAAAGTTCCAGAGAATAACAAAGTAGTGGATAATGAAAATAGAATTTATGAAAGAGTGGAAGAGAATTAAGGGAGGATAAAAATATGCTTTTGAATAAAAGGGAAAAAGTGTACTTTCCTAATAAAGAGTGAAATAGCCCTCTGTCTTTACAGCATTTTCACTTGCTTCTCGTAATAAACTCTGAAGTGAGATGTACATTCCTTTATAAATATAAGTTCTGAAGTTTGATGGACGCTTTTACATCTTAAAGACGTTCCAAATGTTCGAAACATCTCATTATGATCACTAAAGTTTCCAAGCTCGAAATATGAACGCCTTTTACATCAAAATATTACAGAGGACTGTAAGTTTCTATTGCTTCAAAGATTATTCGGCTATAATTTAATTAACCAGAAATAGGTGATTATATATTAGGGTGCACATGAAATCCTTTTTTTTTAGATTTTCTACAAGCTCGAACCTTAAATTTCTTTTTTCCAAATAAAATGATCCTTTATTTTTCTCATCAAGGTTTTTAAGTTGAAAATTCGAGTTTTTAAAGTTTAAAGATTTTTATTAATACCGTACTATCTATCCTATTTTGGACAGTGTGGGAAATTCTATACTGTGGTGCTATGTGACCCTAAAATTTTGTTTGTCGTAAAAAAATCTTATTGTCGGTATTAACACCTTAAAGTTGCTATTTGATGATCATGTTGAGATTAAGAGATCAAATCCATACCTGAATTATTTTAGGTTATGAAAAATTCGGAAAATATTATTTGTCTTACTGAAAATACTTGAACTTTCACCCAAAAAATATCATATTTCAATGAAAAAAGTAATGTTGATATTCCAACCAAAACTATTCAAATATTTAATGAAAAACTGTTAAATTCAAACAAAAAAAAATATGAATTTTCAACAAATTATGATTTGAGGAAAAAATAGTTTTTAATACAGAATAAAAATGTCTGATAACTAATTATTTTTTAGGTTTGATTGTTTATTTATATTCAGGGTTTGATAAATATAATTCGTCTACGATTCTTGAGGAAATTGAAAATATTTTAAAAGAGTTCAGATATGTCGAAAAAGTATCTCGAAAATTTTAAAGAAACTTTTTTCATTTAACAGAAATTTGCAAAGTTTGCGGAAAAGCTTGAATCAGTTTAAAAGATATTAAGAATTTGTAGAAGTTTGTAAGAAATTAAAAAATATTTTATACATTTCTGGAATCCATTTAAAGTTTAAAAATATTTATAATCTCTTCAAAACTACTTAATCTCCTAAATATATTTGAAATTAAGCAGAATCAATTAAAAAATTGTTAACAGTCATTTAAATTCAAAAAACCAGTGTGTGGCAGTGGGGCCACATGGCAGAAGTCAAACTTTGTTGGATGAACTTTCAAATTTTTCGTGAGGAATCGTCATGAGTTTTGAAGAGATCGCATAGTAAGAGAGAGAGAGAGAGTCAGAGGGGGGTCAAGGTCGAGAAAAGGTGTAAAAGGGAGAGGGATAAAGCACATACAGGCTTGCTTAGCGTGGCAGTAGTGGGGATATCTAAGAGGAGTCTAGAGCAATTACGAATCGCCGCACAAAAGGGAGGCGCGATTACAGAGAGAAGGTATAGAGAGTACTCAAGAGAGGGAGAGAGAGAGAGACATGACTTCTATTAGAGAGAGACAGATTATGTTTTTATTATCTCAGAAATCTTTTGAAATGTTTTAAAATATTTCTAAACTATCTCTTAAGATTAATTTTTCAACTTTGAAAATAACTTAAAATTTTCCCGCGAATCTTATTAAAATTTATTTATTATCTTAAAATATTTCAATATACTTAAAAAGCTTCAAAATTTTATTTCGAAATCTTTAAAACTCCACATTTGATTAAAATTTTTGTTTATTTCAATTTTTTAACTATTTTTAGAACTGGCTTAAGACTTTTGAATATCTTTTAAAATTACTTAAATTTTTCCTAATTTTTTATTAAATTTTCAAAGATAAAAAAAATATCATAAAATTCTTTAGATTCTTGTTTAAGAATTGTGGAAATCTTGTGAAATTTAGAAAAAACATTTTGAAATATAAAGTATCTCGTCGTCCCGAAATTCATAATATATAGTCAGATAGCTTTCATAACCTTGGCTAGTCGTCCTGAACTTTCAGGACGACTAGTGCATTCCTCTTTTTAACTCTCTCAATTTTTCATAACGACTAGACACAGCCTTTAAAATAATTTCCTAAGATTGATTTATTAAAATAAAACTTATTTTATTATCTTGAAACCTTTTGAAATTCTTAAAAAGTGTGGAATTTTTCAAAATATTGTTAAGTTTAAAATTATTTTCAATCTTTTAAAAAAACTTTTAAACATCTTTTAAGCCTTATCGAATTATCTTATCTTATCTTCTCTTATCTCTTATCTTCACACAATTTTCTAGAAATTCGTTCCGAATGTTTTGAAATCTTCTTTAATTTTCTTTAAAAATTTATTTTTCATAGAAAAACGATCTTTTAAATTATTCTTAGAAATTTCAAAAAAAGTTTGTTTATTTCTTGAAACCTTTAAAAATTCTTAAAAAGCTTCTTTTTCGAAATTAGGACTTAACTATGTATCAAAAGTTGAATGTTGCGAAAAACTTTTTATATGTTATTTTGGTCAGACAAAAATGTCATTTCTTAATTAAATATAAAAAATAAAGTGTCTCAGACTTTCCTTTAACAAGAATTTCTCGTTTTTTAATAAAAAATTATTTAATTGTAGGACGCGTATTTCCTATTTTTTTCATTTATAGATTATTGTTAAAGTTGGAACTTCAAAAAACAGTTCTTCAGGAAAATCGCATCTAAACTTGGCAAGTGCTATAAGCACACATGTTATATTTTTTCTTGAAACATGAAATATACCTATTTCCGATCACTATTTGGATATGAGTTTAGTTCTATTTAATTCACTTTAGGACCCAGTGCCATCCCCTACTCAAACTGAAAAATAACAATTTTGACTTGAACCTAGAAAACGCGATATCTCCTAAGCTATAACCGACAATGAGGGCCCTTATAGGGCATTTTTGCAATTGAAACTTCAAAAACCGTTTTTCGAGAGAATCGCATCTGAACTTGGAAAGTGCCATAAGCACACACATTTGAAAAAAAATGTAGAAATGAATGCCATTTCTTAATCTCACATTTATCATAAAATTGCAACTTTTAGGGTAATAATACCGATGTTAAAATTTGTTTGACGTATAGAAAAATTTTAGCGTCAAATAACTCACTAATAAGGAATTTTATGTATTTCAGAAGATGAAATATTTGAAATTATAGTAATGAAAATGTAAGATCTTAAAAAAGTTGAATTTCCTGCATGAAAATGTCCATAGTGACCTTTAAGTATTTTTTTAATCTGTCAAAATAGGAATCATTTGTTTGAAAAAAGAAAGACGTTTCTTAGTAAAGGTTTTAGAAAATCTAGTTAAAGGTATTTCATGTGGCACTTTAATAATGTATATTATTATTTACTGGAAATATAAGTCCTTCTACATTGTCTAAGTTTAATTCCAAGGTTTTTCAAATTAGGTATCTTATTTTGTAGTTGTTTTTCGTTTTTAATTTAAGCAGTCGCAAATAAAAATAATAATGCACATCTTTTGTTTGAAGCCTTTTTTTTAGAGTAATATCTTCTAACATTAATCAAAAATTTTTCTTATTCTAGGTTTTTTCATTTCTTAATGTATTGGATACCTAAAAGATAAAAACTAAGGATTGATATTTCATGAAACCAACTTGTTTGTTTATTTTGCTTTTTTGTATTATATTGTATTTTTCTTGTATTTATAACTCTTGTGGTATTATGCTCTTTCAAAAAGTAGCACAGGTTCTACAAACGATCTAAAGTATTTTTAATATGACTCACATCACTTTTACCCTCGACTTTGGGTATGCGGGATATTTCATAAAAAAATACTTTTTATTCATATTCTTAAAAGAGTGGTACGCTTCATTACATAATTTTTCGAGATGCTAAAGGGGCAAGTTATTATGCCTGGTAATGCGATCCAAGGCGTTTTCGACGTGCAGTATATCTTTCTACAGAAGTACTTTTCCCTGGGTTTGTAAAGGTTTCGTTGTAGATTATTCCCACGAGTCGGAAACAGCGAGCCAACGTCGAGATGTGAGTCGTCTAAATGCAAATCCTGCCAAATTCCTTAGCGAGAAGAGAATTACGAAAGATGTATAGAGCATTACGTTGCCCAGAGCGTACTTCGAGTGCCATTTGACAAGATAGTGCTGCATCCACCTAACAGTTATATCTCCCAAACCTTCAATTATCCAAATCTAACTTTCGCCAGATTTTATTATACGAGTAGACCAAATCAATTTTAAATTATGTAAAATTTCAAGAAAATTCTAGGTCATGGTCTCTAAATGATTTGGTATTTGGATATATCATTCTATAGGGAAAACAAATAAATATGTAGTTCGAACACAAAAATGTATTTATAGTTCTTACAATCATTTGAGGATTACCAGTGAATTTTGAAAGAATTATTCAAATAAGGCGCAATGTTCCTACAAATAAGGATTTGGTAGCCCATCAAGAGTGTAATTACGTCGCTGAAATCTCCTACCTCCTCTTATCACTCTTTCTCCCTCTCTGAATCCCCTAAGTATCAGACATAATTCAGAAAAGATCTATAACATTCTCTAGCAGCAGCCAATAACAGCCCTTATCAACGATTGTTAAAACTCCCAGTAAACGGACAATAACAAAATTAAGCCACGGTCTACATCAATCCTTATAGCAATACTCAGTAACATCCTTCAGCAACGGTCAGTAACAAAGCTTGGCAGCAGTCAATAATATCCACTAGAAACGGTCAATAACATCCTCTAGAAACTGTCAGTAAGAAGCTTTGGCAACGAAAAACAACAATCGTTAGCAACGATTATAACAACTCCCTAGTAACGAACAATAACAGCTCTTAGCAACTGTGAATAAGAAGACTTAGCAACGGTCAATAAAAACCCTCAACATCGTTCAATAACACCCTCTAGCGAAGAATAATGACAAAACTTAGCCGTAAATGATAACATTCTTTAGCATCGATCACTAACAAAAATAAGCAGCGGTCACTAACGTTTACTAGCAATGGGTAACAATATCCTCTAGCAACTGTCAGCAACAAACCTTAGCAACTGACAATAAAACACGCTTAGTAACGATCAATACAACTTTCAAGCAACGGAAAATAACAACGTTTAACAACATTCCATGAAACGATGGATAACAAGAACCTTTAGCAACAGGTAATAACAACCCTTAGAAATGTCTATCAACATGCCCTAACAACAGTTAGTAAGAACCGTTAGTAGAAAATTGTATCAGCGGTCAATGATAATAATCCCTAGTAATGAACAATCACATCCTTCAGCAACGGTCAGTAAAAGACTTTAAAGACAGACAATTACAGTCTTTAGCAACGATCAATAAAAACCCTTAGCAGCGGATAATAACGAAACTTAGGAATAGGTAATAGCAACCCTTAGCAACGGCTTATAACATCCCATAGCAATGGCTAATAACACTCTATAGCAATGGGCAGTAAAAGCCCTTAGAAAAGGTTAATAAAATCCCCTAGAAACAGCCGATAACAATCCTCAGCAATGGTCAATAACATTTCCTAGCAACTTTCAGCAAAAAACCTCAGCAGCGGACAATATCAACCCTTAGAAGCGATCAATAAGACTCCCTAGCAATGGAAAATAATTTCCGTAGCAACGGATAAGAACAGTCTTTATCAACGGTTAATAACAAACGTTAGCAAAGATTAATACAAATTTCTAGAAAGGGTCAAAAATTCCTTAGGAAGAATTATTTATATTTCCTGGAAATGAACAATAACAACCCTAAGCAACGATCAACAAATCTCCTCAGCGACGGACAATAATAATCCCTAGCCCCGTGAGACCAAAGGGTTCCCAAGGATTATGGGGTTCTGAGGGATAGAATAGGCCTTCTTTGATAGAGGGGAAGGGGGGTCCCAAAGGATAAAAGCATTACCAAATTATAAGGGTTTAGAGAAATAAAAGGGGTTCAGCGGACTATATAGACCACAACTTTCAAAATTTGTTTTTCCTTGAGAGATATATGGTAATATGTACTAATATTTCTTGAGTTTCGTTCTTGCACTTGGTAAACCACTACTTCACCTTAGAAAAAATTACACTAGTTTACAGTGATTTTGTGAATTTAGCACCGCTATATTTTTCTAATGTATTTTGGCCTGCTAAACTTTAAAATCATATTCAAACATTTTTTAAAGATTGTTTTTGAAAATATGGATTTTAAAATAAAAAACTTTTCGAAGTTAGCTTTATTCTGTGAACCATATATCAAGTTAGAAACGAACAATCTGGTTGCAAAAGTTATCAACGTAAAGATCATTAAATCTGCAACGATTTTTAGTGTCATTTTTTTATTAATGAATAAATGACTAAATAAACCGAAATATAAAAAAGTCTTAGTTTCAGACAAAAATATACGACACAAGATTTTAGAAACCAATCTGTAAAAAAATTTTTTTTGCGATTTTCAAGTTGAGCAGGCTGAAATGAACTAGAAAAACATATTATACCTACAAATTCTTTTCCAATTTGCAGACTGGTATTATTTATAAAAAAAATGGAAACTTATGATGTTTTTTTTCAAATTACTATCCAAGAGAAAAAAATTTGAAAGGGGTAATGCTGTTTGGTTAAAGTATTTTGCATTCTTTCGATATTTGGTATTTCAACAACTAATCCTAAATCACAATAAAAATGTAAATCATAACAGTGTCTCCCTCGTAGAGTTTTGATCTTATTAAGTGCTTGGTACTTCTAATTTTTTTGTTTCTAGTTCTAGTATTATTTTTGATTTTTGATTATTATTAATGTAGTTAAGGTAAAACTCAACATAAAGAAAACTGCATGAAAAACACAAATATTGTCAAGATAGAAACGAAAGGATTATTATCGGTTCAAAACCATGAATTAAATTAAGTCTAAGCGAGATAGACGCTATATGATTTATATAGTTGTTCAGGGTTAGTTGGCTTGGTACTAGATAGCAAAAGAATGCAAAATACTTTTTTTTTTGGAAATAATTTAACCAGACAGCATTACCCTTATCGCATTTTCTCTTCTTGCTCGGAGTTGAGATACGAAATTACCTTCTATTGTTTTTGCTAGAAAACTGTAAAAACAATTACCAGCAGGTGAGGTTTTGATTCGGAAATGGTATGTGGAATTTAGCGTTAGATTCACACTTTGTTTTTTCTGTGATATTAATATTATTATTTGTCTTAAAAAAATATTTTAATTAAAATAGTATATTTTTTGAAAAAATCCATTATCATGAATTTTAGCAGAAAAAAAAACAAAAAAACAGCTACAATGAATGCTACCTAGCTTTTAGAACCTTAAAATTAAACTCATACAACCCTGAATAATTAAAATTTCTATTTGCGGATTATAGCAGAGTTAAATAATGAATTGTTTCACTTGTTATTCTACCTGCTTCAAATTTGAAATTATTTTTGTGTTTAAAACGACGCAAAGAAATGTCTGTCACGAATTTTATAAATTTTATAATAATAAAGAGGGACCCTTTACACATAAAAATATGTTTTTATCAAAAGATAAGAAAATACTTTTCAAAAAGAATTCAATAAGAAACAAAAACGTAAATCTTGCAAAAAATTTGATATGTACAATTTTAACATTTGAAGTAAAGAAAAAGGACTAGAACACTCTTCAGCCATATGGAATGACATTGAAATATTAATGAGATTTATTTAATATTCGATATTTCTGAGATAAAACATTTTAAAATTTAGCATAATTTTTCAAAGGCGGTTTTTGCCGTGCCTGCTTGCAGAATTAAAGAAAATGTTCAAACCACGTTTTGAATCATCTCATTCGTTGCACTTGCACTTGCACAAGCCGACGTGACGCAGCACATTACCTACAGGGGAAAGACTTAGTCTCTGTATAACGCAAATTAGTAGATTAAACTAGAAGTCCGGTTACAAGTGATAAATTTACGCGGATAAAAGTGCGAAATGAAATTACAGCCTTACTCTGAGGCGTTCGCTCTTAGTTTTCGGAGAATTTTATTCTCACTGCTTTTTTAATTAGCTCTATTTTTTTTCATATGTTCTGCTCGCTACCGTTTTATACATTTTAAAATATGCTTTCTTTGCTTAAATATCCATAGGTT
Source organism: Amphibolips quercusostensackenii (assembly GCA_032357855.1). Lineage (NCBI taxonomy): Eukaryota > Metazoa > Arthropoda > Insecta > Hymenoptera > Cynipidae > Amphibolips > Amphibolips quercusostensackenii. Next base: position 13,219,921 of record JAUELO010000179.1, on the reverse strand, counting down.
TCCTTATTTCTCTAGATAAAAAATTATAATATTTAGATCTCGGATAATTTTGGCAATTTCCAGCTTTTTTGAGAAATCTTCAAGTGTAGCTTAAAGCTGGTAGGGGACGAGGATTAGTTGATAATCTTTTGATGTTTTAATTATGTTAATTTAATGTTTTCTTGGAAAATTGTTTGGTCAGCATCAAGTTTATCGTCGACGCTCTTATAAATTGATAACGTACACGAAGCAGAAAGAACAACATTAATTTATTTAAGGAATTGTATTTTCGCTGGATCTTCTTGATACGGACACCATTTTTTGTCCATTTCCATGATGTGATACTTCTTTGTGGATTTTTCACCAAGTTTACTAAAAAATATTCTTTATTCAATTTTAATTTTTAAATTTCATTTCTTTGGAAGTTTTTTTTCATTTCGAATTTTATTTAGTGAACTTGTGTTCAAGAGGCATAGAAAAAGACATGGAAAAAGACAATGAAAGAGAAAAACAAATTGACATCAAATAATCTTTTATATATATTTTTCTGAGCTTCAGACAAATTTCATTGTTCAAAGTAGTTTAAAAATATTATTCTAAGACTTATAGAAGAGCAAGGATTTCCATAATCAGAGATTATAAGTATTTTAATTTTTTACTTTAAACAGAAATTGAATGAAAGTTTATTTTCGACAGCACTATTTCCTAAGTTTTTGAGCATCAGAACCTCCTAATAACGTTCAAATGAGTTACATGTGTTTGAATTTTTATATGCATAAAATCACGTGGAAAAGAACAAAGAAATCATTTTGTAATCTAAAATTCGTCGAATGAATTATAATTTATAATTACAGTGCTACGTACACGTGGAACTTTAACCAAAAGTTACTCTAAATGTCAGAATTGTAGTCTACGTTAGATCTGGTTATTTCATATGTGAAAATTTAATTTTTTATTATTTAGAACCAAAAATCAAGGCTACACTTGTTTTTTTTAATAAGGAATTTGCATGAATGTACAGGAAATTGAATATACCCTCTTTCAATGGAGATTTTATAGACTTGAGTTATTAAATTTAATATACTGACGTATGTGAAAATTGCAATTGTTTTTAACATTAAAAAATAGTAACTGCATGGATGTACTTAGTGAAATTTATTTTGTCGTCTAAATTACCAACAATTTTATTAAAATATTTTGATTTGCAAAAATGTTTAAAAGTTTTTGATTCAGAAATGTTTGAATTTCGAACGTTTCCTTATTGAGAACAAACTTTTTTAGTCTTCATGATTTATCAAATTATAGAATTCCAAATTGAAGCTGCTCTTTTTTAAATTCGAAGCTTTTAAATTCTGTGTGGTTCAAATTTTAAAAGATCAATATTAAGCTTTAGATTTTCTAGAGAACTTGAATCTCACCGAAAACATCTGCACTGTAAAAATTTTTGCAAAGTAAAAAGTTTTCACTATAATCAACATAGTTTGTGAAATTAAAGTTTGCTAAGTAATTCTAGAAGATATCTATATCGAAGAATTAGTTAAGTTAAAAAAATTACATAAACTTTAAGAACCTCTTAAAAATGAAATCCATAAAATCTTGGCAAAATTATTATTATTAAAAAAACAGAATATCTCCACAATATTGCCATTTTCTCCATTTTAATACATCATCTGAGTTTCTGTAATGTTTTAAACTTAATAATTTTAAAAAGTTAGATATCTTTTAGAATTACTTGGCAGACTTTGATTTTTTAAACTATGTTGATGGGAGCCGGTGTCATTTTCATGGATTTCAGTTGATCCAAGTGTGACCCTGCGGTGATTGTTTAGCCTTATATAAAGTAAATAATATTTTTTTACCTAGATTAATTATTATAATTTAATATACATATATATATTAAATATAAATATATATATATATAGATATAAATATAAATATATAATATATATATT
>JAUELO010000179.1:13157150-13171364 GCA_032357855.1 Amphibolips quercusostensackenii | reverse complement strand
AAGTTATTTTATTTTTTAAGAACAAAAATCATTTTTTGAAACGTTCAGTCGATCTGTAGCCTAAAATATTTAATCGATTGGTCTAAAACTTCAGGATAAATTTGCTAGATGAATGTGCAGGGCTATTTACCAGCAAATTTTGATTGATTAATCTTTTTTGGACTTGTTTTACATTTGTAGGCTAAAATTTGATTTTTTATCAGTTCAGTCGACCTGTAGCATAAAATAATGAACCAATTCGTTTTACAATTTCATGGTAAATTGAATAGATAAATCTGCAGTGCAATTTTTCAGAAATTTTCATTCATCGAGTACCTCAAGAATCATCTTACATTTTATGCATAAAAATGTGATTTTTTAGCAGTTCAATCGACCTGTAGCATGAAATTGGTAACCGATTTCTTGAATAATTTTAGGATAAATTGACTAAATAATGCCTCAGTACTGTTTTTCATAGAAAATTTTGATTTATAAATTATTTTTTTTCTTTTTATGGCAATATTTTATCGATTTTTATCAAATATATTTTAATCAATAAAAGAATCACTACAAAATAACTTCTGGACATATAATATTCATATTTTATTAAGTGAACTAAGCAGTTTCAGAAAACATAAAAAATGTGATATTTTTAGTAATTCAGTCGACGTAGAGGTTACACTATAAAACTGTTTTGTACCAAATTTTTATTATGACTCTGCTAATTTAATATCTAGGGCTATATCTTGTGAAATATCGTATCATTTCATACTTTGTAAGATTTTATAATTTTAATTTGAAAAATTAAAATTTTCAATAAATTAGACGACCTGCATCTTAGTCTATTAAAACATTTTTTACAGCATTTTCAACATAACTCTAATAGATGAATATCTAGGAAAATTTAAAATTCAAAGGCTGATTATAATTATATATTTCAATTTTTTAATTTTATTACTTGGAAGGGCGTCTTTTATCAAATGAAAATTTTATTTAAAAAGTCTGCCTCTGTGTTCTCAATTTCGAAAAAATAATAGTTCTGAAAATCTCGAGAAGGACTTAGACTTCATTCCACTTTACCTGTTCAATTTCCTTTTTCAGAATAAAGTAGTTCATCTTCAGCATGTGAAGAATAATCTGTTCATTTTGTAGGAATTTTATGAAACTTGGAGTACTCTTAGCGTGCATTATGCACTCTTTTAAGAGCAACTCTGCTTCAGATATTTTTGTTTTCTGTGGGTTTGAGTCAGCAAAAATCAGCAAGTTTTTGAACAAGGAAATGATGCAGAAATTCTAAAAGAAATAATCATATAACTTTGAAATTGATCGATTATATGCTGCACCCAAAATAGAAAAAGAAGTGTTTGACTCTTAAGACAAAAATCTGAACTATTTTAAACCACTTTAAATTTCAAAAAACTGGAATTCGAAAGGTTTCAAATTGAAATCTATCTCAAAACGAAATAAACTTGAAAAATCGAAAGGTCTCAGGAAAGTAAATGGATGTGGTTCGTTCGCTTGGAAGGTGCCTTGGGCAGAAGAGCAAAGCGATTTTAGGCACTAGATGCCCAAGGGATTTGGCGGAAGTCCAAGATCAGTCAATCGGGTGTACGTAGCCTCCAGATTTGTTCTGCTCTCCAAATCTTGTCTCTAAGAAGCTTTTTCGCTACGGAAAATAGAAAGGTTCAAGAAACTTGATGTCTACAGGTGCTATGTGAAAAACCTTCTCTTTAAATCTGTATCTAAATATCTAAACTTGCTGCAGTCACTTTCAATGCTGCAGAATTGATTGAATTCCGTTTTTCATATTTCTAGAAAGATTAAAAAATTTAATTTTTTTATCAATATTAATATTAATGCAGGTAATAACCTTGTAGCTTCATTATGTATAGGTTCAAGTATTCCAAAAAGACAGAAAAATAAGGGAATTTAAAACTGGTCAAAGAAAATTCAGGATAACCTGACAGTCAGGGAACATTCGTCAAACTAAAGTGGAAGTTGTTAACAATACAGCTATTTTGTTAAGAAGTCATCATTTTTGGTTAAAAATTCACATGTTTTGTTGAAAATTCATAATTTTGGATTGAAAACTCAACTGTTTTGCAGGGAATTCGTATCTTTAGATTAAAAAAAGAACACTTTGAATGATATTTTTTACTTTCTTTTCTTGTTTTTCTTTCGTAAGTCTTTCTTGGTTGAAAATGTAAGTATTTATTAAAAAATTTGTGTTCAAAGTTTTAAAATTAGTCTGTTTTATTCGAAGATTCAACTTATTTGCTTAAAATTTTTATTTTTTGATGTAATTAAACTGTTTTGCATTAAAACTTAATTTTTTTTAAATATCAACTATTTCAATTTTTGTTGGGAATTAATTTTTTTTTATCAATGATTCATACTTTCGTTGAAAAGTTAACTACTTTTTTTGAATTCATATGTTTCGGTAAAAATTTAATTTTGTTTAGGTTAACAATAAAAATTATCTTATTGAAAATGAATGTTTTGTTTGAGGATTAAAGCATTTTGTTACAAATTCATCTTTATTTTTGTGGAATTCAACTGTCTTTTATTTAAAATTAAAATCTTTTTTGGTCTAAATATCAATTATTACATTTTCCGTTGAGAATTAATCTTTTTAATTAAAAATTCAACTACTTAGTTAAAAATAAAACCAAAAATTAAACTATTTTAAAAAAAATTATTCTGTTGTGTTTAAAAACTCAATTTTTAACTATATTTAAACAACTTTCTGTTAAAAATTTATCTTCCTTAGTTAAAAATGCATATGTTTTGCTAAACATTGATCTTTTATCGTAGATAATTTAAATTTAAATTAAATATTTTTTTTCGTTAAATATTCAATATTCTAGTCAAGAATTAATTTCTTTAACTGAAAATTAACCTATTCACTTTTTTTGTGGAAAATTGATTTTTTAAACATCTCTTTAGACGAAAATTTATCAGTGTGGTTCAAAATTTAACTATTTTGATAAAAATTTATTTTATTTGGTAGAAAGATAATTTTTTTACTGAAAGTTTAATTGGTGTATTTTTCGTTGAAAATTAATTTTTTTGGAAGATTATTAATTGTCTTGTTGAAAATTTATTTTTCTAACTGAAAATTTAAATCTTTAAATTTTGGTTGATAATTTACCTTTCTAAGTTTAATATTCATGTATTTTTAAGCAAATTAGTCTTTTTCCGTAGATGAATCGTCTCTTAGGTTCAAAATTCAACGATTTGGTTAAAAATTCAGAATTTTGGGTTAGTAGTTATTACTTTAGCTAAGATTAATTTCTTTTGTTGGGAATTTGACCATTTTGTTGAAAATCGTTTTTTTGTTAATAATTATTTTTTCAAACTAGAAATCTAACTATTCCACGTTTTTTTAAATTTATTAATATATTCTTGGTGGATTTTAACTTTTACATTTTTTGATAAGAATTTATTTATTTATAAAAAATCTATCACTCTGGTGGGAAATGTGACTATTTTGTTAAATTAAAAATTCATTTTTCCTCGATTTTTAATTCATTGTTTCAATTGAAAATTCGCCTTCTTATTTCTTGTTTGAAATTTATCTTTTTGAGTTAGAAACTCAAGTATTAGTTAAAAATAAACGTATTGCATGTACGTCTTACGTAATTTGTTGAAGACCTCTAATGAAATTCTGTACGACTGTTATCAATAAAAGAGTTCAAAATAAATTAAACTTTATTTTTGCACCAATATAATTGATCTCCTAGGTGTGAGGTAGTATTTATATCTAAAAAAAAATCAAGAAAGGTCAGTAAAAATGAAAAATTTGTCAGAATAAAGTCAGTAAAAGTTAGGAAAATTCGATATTAGTAATCTAATAAAAACTGATTATATTAATTAGGTTGTCGTATTGTAAGAGATTGCTTAAATGAAAATAAATAGATACAGTTGATAATTTATTTCACGCGAGTATATGTCATCCGGAAAAAATTAGTCTGTGAGAGCGAGGAACCAAAACTTTTATTACTGTCCTCACCACTTCTGTTTGAAATTATTCACAGCTTTAAAGTGCAGACAAAATCGATAATGCCACTTTACTTCAATTATCACTAATACGTGATCAGACGACGGTCAATTAAAAATTTAAACGAACCCAAAGAGATTCTGTTCGAATCCACTGAACGACCAAGAACTTGCCGCCTGTTCTCTGAAATAATCCAGGTTCGGGTGCATTGGGACAGCTTCCCTAGAACTTGCAATTGATTTAGAGCGTAATTGACTTCCAAGTTTTCAACTCGGATGAATATTCTCCTTAGCCTGCTCCTCGGAGGTCAGTTTAATATCTGCAGGATGGATAATTTTTTTAGTAATTATTTCACCAGGAAATATTTTAAATGTAATTATATATTAGACACAGCAGGTTTTCTTAATTAAAAAGTGTAACAATATAACTATGTAACAGACAAAAACTATTAGTTCCATTCAAATCCACGAAAAAAAATTACTCAAAGTCCATGCATCAGACAATTTTTTGCTCCACCCAATATGTTGAATATAGTATGAATATAAATTCTGAATTATGTAATAGTTCACTTGTACGACATCTTCAATAAGATTAATGAAAAAATGTTAAAACATATAGAATTTATGTTTTTTAGCAAAATCGAATGGCGCTATTAGCTTTTTCGTATTTATAGCACTTACGTGACTATGAAAGAGGACGATAATTGACGATATTTTTCTCGACAAATATTAACTTTTCTAAAAAAATTTTTATAGATCTACAGAGCTCTACCAACTCTTAAATGTACTTTTCCATTTTTTATGTAAAAAATGCTTATTAATTTTTGTATAGCAAATGGATTTCTTCGTATATTTTCTTACCAAAATAAGTGAGCATTCCTAGAAATAATTTACACTTATTTTAAACTTGTGCCTTCACTTAAAGGCGCTTTAAGCATTATACTTATTTAGTTCTTAGTTTAGCGATTTTCGTAGTGCCCAAAAATAACAAATAAAAACTGATTATTGAATACAAATTTAGAAATGGTTTAAATAGGGTCAAATTTTAAAAACTCCAATTTTTAATTAACAGTATTTGACAAAATATTAGAAAGTTTGCAAAATCCACATACTACATCATTAAGAACTTCTAACGCTATATAGTATTAAAAAAGAAAGGAAATGAATGACCCACTCTTATCTCTTTAAACGAAAAATTTTTTTTCATCTTAAAATTATCATAAGGATATTTCTCCTGAAGTTTGATTGTTGATTTAAATGTTGAATTTCGAAAATTTTGATCTCGTTCTTCATAAGTAATAAAACCTCGACAACCTATAATTAAAAACTTAAGATAATACTAGAATTTTAAAAATATTAATTGTTTACTTGGTAGCTTCAAAACAATACTCTTAAATTTAAAAATTTTTTTTTACATTTAATTGAAGTTTTTTTTCTAACTGAAAGTTTTGTAAATTTTGAAGATTTTATTCATTATTAAATTTTGAAAGCTACAATTTATCATTTAGAAATTTTTATTTAAATAATACAAAAAATGGTTACTTGCGAATCTTAAAAATCTAAAGGAGCATTTAGATTTGAGTACTGAGAAAAATTGAAACAAGCCAAAAATGAATCAGAACATTTTAAATATATTTAAATTTATGATTTTTAAAGTTTCTCTAGAACAAACTTTTTAAATAATGTCTCTCGAAGACTTTAGTATAGTAAAATGTCTTCAGCTTACGTCGTAAGACATTACTGCTCAGCTGAGTGCCATATAAAATAACCATGTTCTTCTTAAGAGCAATTTTCTTTTCATAGGCGTTTTCGTCGTCTTGCTTTTCCCTCGTTTGGCCATTACAGAGACACCAAGAGAAGAGCAGTTAAATTTATGTGACTAATTAGCTTTTTGTTTGTTTTGCCGCTAATTGCTCAAGAAACAACGACAAGCTAACCTGTCTCAATTTTTTAATATTTCCTATTATCCCTTAAAATATTTTTTAATATTTTTTACTTCAATAACGTGATTGATTTATTTCATCCAAGTAATCCTTTTTCTTGAACTTTGAAGGCATGAGTTTAAAAGAATAGTCTCTTAAAGACTCTTCAAATTTAAATAAATATTATGTTAGAAATATTATGTGCGTAAAGTAAAAAAAATAAATTTGTTATAATTTGATTTTAAAGCAAATGGAAAAAAAGTATTTTAGATTAACATAAGACATCTTTTTCTATCCATATTAATCACGATAAGTGTAAAATAATTATTTGCGAGATGAAGAAATACGCTTTTATTTCATAATTATAATTTTTTTATTAAATTAAAATTTTTTGATATAAGCTTTTCGGAATATTTTGCAAGTTAAAATAATAATCAGATTTACTTCTAGATGCTAAAAATATGAGCATTAAAATTGCACTATTATTGCTATGTATGATGCAATTCAATAAACCAATGATATCTAGAATAAAATTATAGTTCTGTTGATTTTTTGCATATGTATATCATATTTACAGAAGCGGACTGGAATTCCATATAATTACAACGATTTTAAAATTTAATGGGTATGCATTGAATTTCCTAAACTTTAAAAGGATTTTTAGGTTTTCATAGGATATGAAAGGTTTTAAGGTATTTTTAATAATTCCGAGGGACTTCACTAAAATATCAAAGGATCAAATTTCTACACATATTATAACATTTCTATAAATTTCAGAACATTTCACAAGAATTAAGGGGTTTCGCAGGATTTTAAAAATATAAAATATTTTAAGAGACCTAAAGGGATTTTAGAAAATTTCCAACATTCGCGAATACTTTAGAGGATTTTTTTTAGAAATTTCAAGGGAAATTTTCAGATTTACAAGGATTTCAAAATTTTCAATGGAATCCAGGGGCTCTCAGTAAGGTATTTTAATGAATTTACTACAGCATCAAAAATTTTTAAAAAAGGTAGTCCGATTTCATGTTATTCTACGTGACTTAATAATATTTTAGTGGATTTCAAAGAATCTATTCATCATATTTGAGTGATTTCCTAGGATTTCAAAGGTTTGAAGACTTTCAAAAATATTTTTACACATTTCCAAATATTATAATTTTTAAATATTTTAGGGTATTTAGAAATATCCCAAGAAATTTTTAATAGATTTCAATGAATTTAAGATAGTTTAATGGATTTTAGAGCAATTTAAAAGATTCCAAGGGATTTCTATGAGCTTTAAAAAATGTAAAATGATTTCAAAATATGTCGAAAGATTTGAAATGTTTTACAGTATTTTTAAAGCTTTTAAGAAATCTTTGAAGGATTCATAAAATTAAAAACAAATTCAAGGAATTTTTGAGAATTTGAATGATTTTATGGGATGTCAAGAAATTTTCATATGGTTTTAAAGAATTTCGGAGAATTTAGGAAAATATGGAAATTTTTCATAGGACATACAAAGCTTTAAAATATTGAAAGATCCCAAGGAATTTTTAAAGGATTTTGATAGATTTGATCAAATTTCGGGAGTCTCATTTATCCTAATAATTCTTATTTTTGTCATAATTTTACATCGGAGGGTAATTATACAGAATTATTTGAATAAAACCAATTAGTTTCATATTTTTGTTTATTTATTAAAATTTTATTTTTAAAAACCGAAATTCGAAATTCAAGATTTTTTTCTGTGCCTTAGAATAAATATTTCAAATTCATTTCTCATCAAAAATATTTTGTTTTATTGTAGAAGAAATAATGTTTATATTATTCAGGGAAAAAAATTTTTATGGGCCATTTCAGACGACTAATTGTAATGAAATTACAAATTTTTGAATGCTAAGCAGGATAATTTCTTCAAAAATTATTTTTTTGTTTTATTAAATTGATAGCCTATTTCTAAATAACCAAAAAATACTTTTTTGGGATGAGAAGATTTTTAAAATTTTTAATCTATAAAAAAAGGTTGCAACTAAAAGAATTTATTTTCAGACCTGAAACGGTCCGCAGTGGTCCAAATCAGGATTTCACTGTTCAAAATCGGTTAGAGCTTACAATTAATAACTAATATACTGAGAATTGAATACGCAATAACGTTAATGACTGATTTTTAAATTTATCCTTATGTTATTTATTGTAAAAAAAGAGATATTTTGAGGATACTATTATTTATCACCAAAGAGAAGACTGGAATAAAGCTTCTGCACCTTAGCATCAATGCAGAAGCACTTAGGAAACATAAACGATAATAAGATTAGGATAAGAGCTGATTTTTTTGAACAAATTATATTAAAAAATACTTTAATCAGGAGCTCAGCGGCAGAAAAAAAATTGTTTGACTAAAAGTGCTAATGCACCTTATTAAAATAATAGACGTGACAAATAATTTTTAAAAGTTACAAGATACTATTGTTATAAATATTTTGATAAGCAAGTACTACATTCTTGCATTTTTTTCGAAGCTAGACATATGTTTTCTCATTAAGTCAATTTTAAGTATGTTATAGAGTAATTAAATAATTACAGAAATTTATAAATATAAAGTTAATATTTAGTATAAGTTTAATACAAGTAATATTTATTTAAGTTACTCAGGCACATTGTCAGCCGTTCAGCCTTTTGTCAATGTATTTATTAATATTATTTGTTTGTAGCGAATTCAAAAAGATACACTATTTGGGCACCCTAATATAGGTTATCAAGTGGGGTTAGTAATTTTAAATCAATAATTTTTATTGTAATTCTTGATAACAAGAAAGTAAAATAATGACAATTTCCACAACTTTATTTTTATTTATTTTTAGTAACCAATCAAAACAGGGTAATTTTATGAACAAATTATATAAAAAATATAAAATTAAGGCATTTAAGGCATGAAATAAGTCGTGACTTCTTTAGAATGGTTTAAAATTGTTCTTACAGTAATGGAAAATTAATTAACTTCATTGTTTGGTAATATTCATGAACGTTTCAAACAAACTCTCTAAAGAAATCCACTATTTGGCCATTCATTCACAAAAATACCTAATGCTTTCACTGTGATGACTGTAAATTAGTTTAGTAGTGATATTTGATCAAAGAACTTTGCCCTTAAACATGTTTGTTATACTGAAAACAAATTGTATAAAAAATACACTTTTTAATCTTATATAAAGAAATGCAGTATTTGTCTACTTGTTTTCAGAGATACATTCTGCTTTTGCTACATATTTGCTAATAATTTACATAAATTGTATAAACAACACTGTCAAGCAAATTTAAAATCATTTTAGAGAAAACACAATTTTAAAAAATAAAATACAGATGATTAATTTTTTTAAATTATAGATAAATGGTCGAAACGAGTATTTGTTTATGCGATTCGTTTATAACATTAAGAAATTTTAATTCAGCTATAAGGCATTTGGAGTATAATTTTTATTCTCCTCGATGAGATATGTAAGTAGTATAGGTCCATTTTTATCAGGCGCAGAATTTTGGGAAAATTTAGTAAAATATTGTTAATATCAGCTATGTTCATATTTGCTCTTTAAATTTAAATATCTTACTCAATTTCTATGGCTTAATGTTTTGGTTTAGTTAATTTTTAAAAACCTGTGAAACCATAATCTGTGACAAAGTCGTGTTTTGTGTTACAGGATTGCACAAAAGCCTTAAAAAGAAAAAAGTGTATTTCTTTGGTTCTGAATCAGTTATTTTTATTATAAAAAATTATATGTATAACAAGAGAAAAGAGGAGGAAAAAGGAAAAGTTCAAGCAAACCAAACTATTTTTATACTACTAGGAGCCAACATGTTTCGCTAACAATTGACACTTCCTCATTAAGATCATTTTAATATAACACTGCAGGAAAATATTTCAATGTTGTGTTTTATATTACATTTTGACAATAAAAAAAGCGAAGCAGATTTTAGTTAAGGTGAAATGAATTAAGTGTCACATCTGCAGTATTTTTTTCCTAAATTTCCTTTTTGCACTCTGACCAACCCGAGCTATTCCCACATCATGAGTTTCACATAAAGCATGCTCGTAAATCAAGGATACCTTTTTTTTGGATCGATTTCCGATTTATGGCAAGTCTAGTAGTCTCATCGATCATGAAAACTCCATTGAAAATCAGTATAAGAAAAAAAAATTTAGTAAAGTATATTCCTTTTAATTTCGACAATATTTTTCACAAAATATCACTCAGTATTTTCTGAATTGTATGTGTATAATAAATAATTATTCGACGGCTTTATTCTGTTAACATCGATCCTCCCCTTTATCTACTTTATTAAAATTCTTTCGTTTTAAATTTTGTATCATCATATAGATAAATTTGTAGATAGATAAATAGATATCTTGCTTTTTATCCAGTTTGAGTGAATGTAATTTCTATTTGCGACAATAAAATGCTAAAAATACATGGGTTTGATCATTAAATGTTACTTTAAACATATTTTGTAATAACATATTTAAATTATAACCAAGTTTGACGATTATTGGGACTATCACAATTACTGGTGCCCATTTAAAGTTCAGAAAAATTATCCCGTTTTTCCCCTATTTTTAAAAATTTGTTCTGGGAATTCCAATTTTAAGGTTCCAGCTATCAAAAATAAATAATAATTTTTGCATTTAATGTATTTAATTCTTAGTCTGATAATTTTTATTTTAAGAATTTTGAAGTTATGCCGTAGATAAAAAATGAAATATTTAAAATTGCTAAATCTACCATTGAAAATGCTGTTCTCTAAACAACTTTCGATTGAAACGTTTAAATCTCTACGACTGCAAGTGAATACCTTAATAGTTCAACAATTACAAATGAAGGGTGGCATGGCACAAGACATCAACCCACACTTTTCCGAGTTTTCAGGAGAGACAAAAAACGTTCTCTAAAATCTAATTTTTCATTAAAAAAAAGTCTACTACAGGGATATTTTAGTGCTGAACAAAGTCCAGAAAAAATTGATAAAAAAAAGTCAAACAGTTTTAAGGAATTAAAGGAGATAGAATGCAGTATTTGATATGGACGCACGTTTTTAATACTTTGGACGTTGAAAAAAAATAATTTTTTAAATAAATGAAGAACTACAAAACCATTTTGTAGATTACTAGTTTCTGAAAAGAGAGGGAAAAGATTTAGTTGATGAAAGTCATCAGGTTTTGTGAAAATAAAGTTCAAAAATTTTGTTTGTGAATAGAAAATTTGTAACATTTCATTTATTTTATTTTTTTGATATACTTCAAACACCTTTAGTTAGTTGTTTTTCATAGGACCTCATCAGTAATCCTGTGCTTCCTGGGGCATTAGGGCAACAACTCGATCAGATCTTTTTTTCTCCTTGCTTAGTCCTGACCCTGTTAAAGTTTTTGTGAACTGGAGCTTGACAAAGTAGTCGATATCGTGTCCTAGAGATTCGAAAAAACGAGTTTAAAAAATCCTTTGGCGAGAATGTGTATTGAAGTTATGCAGACTTTTCTATCTTATAATTTAATTCACGAAAAAATGTGGCTTAATCCCTTATGCCGTGCCACCCTTTAAATTCAAAATATTCTAAACTAAATAATTTCAGGCTAAAAATTTAAAATTACTAAAACCTGAAATTAAACAGTAATAAATAGAATCCTTCAAGATCGTGTAATTTGATTTCAAATTAAAACACTTTGAAAAGTGTTTTATTCCATACTTTTGAATTAAACATTAGGGATTGAATAATGAATTCAAGATATTAAAATATTTTAAAATAGGAATGTAAAAAATCAAATCATTTTAGATTAAACATTTAAATTTTAAGAACTTGATGTTGACCAATTTACAATTTGTCTGTTTTCATATTGTACAATTTAATTTCAAAAATCAATTTCATAAGGTTGACAATTTTTTATGAGAAGCGTTCCAAATGATATAACTTTTATTTCAAAGTTAAGTGTGCTCTGAAGCATATAAAATTTCAATATTAAATACATTTAAATTTCAGATTTCAAAATTAAGCAATCTGTATTAAGAAACATTTAAAATTCCACACAAAATTGTCATCATTTCCGATTTTTTTTGTATTTCTACTAAACTGAACTGCTATTTGGAATTTCATCTGCTATCAAGAATTAAGTGGCTTAAAAAGGAAAAAAAAATTATAGAAAATTATGGTAAAGGACTGCTTTCGACGTTTTTTAGGAGTCAAGACGTTTTAAAAATTGCACTTTAACTGCAATCGAGATACTTTGGATCACAAGGCGCAACGTTGGTTCTTTCACTGAATCCAGAAATGTGAAGAAGATATTTTCTGGAAGAAGCCTGACGTCGTTTCTCCTGGTTTTTCCTTCCTTAAACCATTCTCTTTGAATAGAGTGCATGAATATTTATGATTTCATGAATATTTACGATACTCGAAAAGTACGCGTACGCTAGATCGTATTTATACGTATATAGTGTATAGGTTGCATAAGTATATACACACGCTTATCAGAAAAATATATATATGCCGAATATATAGAGAGTGTTTCTTTTATCTTAAGACATCGAAATATTTTCAGAAATACGCGTCCAGCGGAAAAAAAAGACTTAATACAAACTTTTTATTTTCGAGGGAAAAAATCAACTTCGCAAAACTTACCCTACCCCCTGGGGTCAAAAGGGGGAGAGATTTAAAATTTTTTAATGTGAACCTATATTTTTAATACAGATTTAGATTCTCTATTATAAAAAAAGTAAGTTTGATAAAAAAAAACTTTTTTAATTTGAAATTCCTAATTTACCCCCTTCCGCTCCTAGGGGCTGGGGTGTGAAGTTGCAAATGCGGTTTAAAAGGATTAAACGCGCAGAGCACCCGACAATTGATCGGCAAACAGTGCCGATCACCCGAGAGTTCTGGGTGCTGAATATAATTAAGATGAAAATACGACGGCGAAGCGGCCAAACGCCTACATTAAGTGGACAAAGAAACTTAAGGATGACTTGCTTGAGTGCTACGATGCCAGCATTATCTCTGTTCGCGGAGGCTCTATGACGTGTATGCACACTCTGTGGCGCCTGAAACAACCAGAGCATCAGCACGTTTCGCATATGTCATTGTGAAATCAAACCGATTTCCTCTGGATAAATGGGTATGTACGTGGAACACTTTTCCAACGCTGACGAAGAGGAGAAAGCGACATTGAGACCAACAGCGGAAAGCAGGCACCGCCTGAGAGATGATAGCGATTTCAGGACAAAAATAAAAATCAAATCCAGGTTTCTCTTAAGCCTCAAGACCAAGCTTTCGCTGATTTAAATCTGAGGCTAAAACCGACAATAGATCAAAAGACCAAAAGGCGCTTGCCTCAACTGAGCAAGAAGATTGAATAGGAAAAACAGAATGCGTCCCATTTTCAGTGTGTGATTGACTACATAACATCTGGTAGACCATTTATGGAAAGGGCTTGCATGTTCTTCTAGGAACTGAGAATCTACAATCGCATACTGAAAAAGTCAAAGCTAATTACAATCAAGCACACAGTAAAAAAAAAGTTCAAAATGATACCGAAATCAATGTCATTTTGATATGCAACAAAAGTGATATCAAAATCAAGGGCATTTTGATCGACCGGAATGAATGATCGGCTTTTCAGATCATAATGATTTGATTCGGGATCATGCATCAAGTCAAACCAAAATGGCCGACGTTCTTGGTGTACTTGCGTGAGGTAAGATAACATTTTGAGGTTATGCCGTTATGACATCGGCGCCAAAAATTGGTGGCCATGTTGTTTAGTCTGAAAAATGAACTTGAAAGCTGATCAAAGTGATTTGAATAAGCAGATCATTATGATCTCGAAATAAAAATTATCGTTGAATCAAAATGCTCTGCAACAAAAATGAAACTTTTCTTTTACTGCGCAGCGCATTGTTGACAAAATGCGAGTGTCATCTGATGCAAGGAGAAAAATACAGAAGAGCAAGAGATGGTTTAGGGAAAATCAACCGTTTTTTGATGGCCTATCGCACCTCTTTAGCGATTTCTCTATTCCTTTTAAAAATCCACCTAAGCCCAACCGAGTAAAGAATTGTTGGAAAGAGGCTTACATGACCCCAAAAACACTATAGTTGAAACAAGATACGAATAATGTCTCAAGGAGTTTTGCGAGAACTTTATAAGACCTAAGGAAGAATGTTCATCAATCACTGCCGAAGGAATGAAAAAAGCACTTAGGGCACGAAAAACTTTTTCACTGCAGGAACAGATAGTTTTAAGAACTTCTGGTAAAAGAAGCTCACTTCTATACACCAACATCTGGCTCGCATAT
>JAUELO010000179.1:13137151-13153713 GCA_032357855.1 Amphibolips quercusostensackenii | reverse complement strand
TTTATTCTTTTTATATGAGTAAAACGCAATTTTTGATTTTATCATTATTCTTACGTTAAAGGTTGGGAGCGAGTTTATGTTCTTACAAACGCTTTATTAGGATCATAATCGGAAAAAAGAATCAGTGAAAAATTTTGTTATCTATTCTAGTATTAGGCTTTTTAGTTTAAGATTATATTTGGAATGCATTCTTGTATATCAAATGAGAGAAGGGAAGTACTTTTTAAACCTATATAAAATCTTGCAATCTGAATATTGCACAAGGAGTACGTCAAAATTAGAGGAGTTTTTTAAAAGTCGAGTTGAAATACTTTGACTGCACGAATTTCCATCAATTCACATTTTGTTAATCACAAATCGCTTAGGTTTAAATCGTTAACATTTAAAGATTTCGGACACATGCAACTTCGATTTTTAACATTAATTATTTTAAACGAATATTATAAACTGATCTGCTCAACCCAAACTTGCTGGTAGTCCTCTCGTATTATTTGATTTCTGTATGCTTTCCGGCTGTGTATTTCAAGACCTTTTTTCAAGATCTGTTTTGATAAAAATCGATTTTTCTTATTTCTCTTTAATTTTTGCTTATTTATACCTTGATTCGGGCCCAATGAAAAATGATTTACCGTTTAGTTTTATTTCCCTTATTATCCGAATGTGTTTAGACTATTTGAAACTAACACGCAAAATTAATGCTTAATCTACTAAAAAAAAACATTTTCCGTCGTAATATGGGGTTTTCAAGAATTTTACACATTCCTGCGCATGAAAAGAAGTACTTATTTTTTTGAACTGCCGAAAAATGAAAATTTCAAAAATTTTAACTCACTGAAAAATTAAAATCACACAAAATGTTTAATCCTGGAAAATAGTAAATTGACAATTGTTATTACATTTTGTTTCAAGAATTTGAAAATTTGGCAATTTACTATTTTCGGTATTTTGAAAATCCAGAATTTTAGTAATTTTGAGAATTGACTATTTTCGGGAATTTGAAAATTTCAATTAAAAAAATTTCTGCAATAAACATTTCCTGTATTTTTATTTTCTTTCGGAAATTTCAATTTTTTGGGAAATTTCTAAATTTAAAAAAAATTTTAACCAATTTCGCTTCGTGAACAAAAATATTTTATCTTAAGAATCGTGATATTATTAATCACGTTATTATTCAAAAAGTGCGACTAAAGCTAGAATTGTTAAATAGAAAATTTATGGATTTTTAAAATATATGATTTAAAAACCATGAAAATATTATCAAGATTTTAAAATTATGACCTTATTATCACAAATTCTACATAAAATCTCTCAAAAGAGATTAGAGAGACGGATAACCCAGGACACGTTTGCATGTGAAGATTGAGCTAAAGAAAATTCTGTATTTTCGATAGGTGGCTCTGTTCGATAAAAGTGACGAAAAGTTAAAAATTGAATGTTGTGAGACACTGCAGGCTAGAAGATGACCTCATAAGTGGATAAATTTGAGCTATGTTTTACGATAGAATGATAGGAGTAAAATGGAGAAAGAAATCGAATATGGCATGTGCCAAGTCGCTTAATAGTACGGCCTGGCCATATGCTGCGTAATGTTGCGATTTCTATGATAACGTTCTCCCTGCAGAATTTTTCCCCTTGTGGATTATCTGCCGTCGAGAAGAATTCGAATGGACTTATCTGGTTCCTGACGCCTATACACTCGATACGACCCCATCGATCGAATCCTTCTTTGGATTGGTGGCAAATTTACGAGAATTCGAAAAACAAAATTCTACGTGTAGGACTGACTCAAAGTTTCTTATAATATTTAAAATCCTTTACTAATTGGAAATAACGCATACTACTTGACGCAGATTATGGCGGATTAAAAATTATGTGTTCTTCCTGAAAATACCCACCCTTTATGATTGAATAAGAATGACACCTAGCGTTTGAAATCCTTCACGTATGTGTTAAAATTATTTATACTACTTGACAAACCTCATGGCCGACTTAAAATTATATGTAATACTTTGCAATCCCTATGCTGGCTTAAAAATACTTATACTACTTGAAATTCCTCACGACTGTTTTAAAATAATTAATAATACTTGTAATCCATTACAGCTGACCCAAGATGACTTACACTACTTAAAAACTCGACTGCCTGATATCAATCGATATATACTACTTGAAATCCCCCACGACTGCCTTCAATGAATGTTAATTATCACTTTACTTTGAATTCATTGGGCCTCTCATGACTTTGCTATCATGAATTTCCTATAATTTTTTCGCGATCATAGGAAATTCATTATATAGAGTCGTTATATAGAAATTTTCGAGCACGTGAGTTTTTGGAGTAACCTTAGGTTGAATAGTCAAAAATGGCCATTTTGGCCAAATTCATCAACTTCTTTTTAAGAAAAGAATTTTTTTTTATTTGCGAAAACAGCATCGTATGGTACCAGTATTCAGCTTTAAAATCAATTTCAGATTGCTGCTGCATGCTTTTTTAGCTGAGATATGCAAGTTTCGACATTATAGAACCATCATCATCATTTAATATAGTATTTACTGGCTGAATCGTCAACAATATATGATCTTGTCTTCACTGACTAGATCATCATCATCTGACTTTGCCTTCACTAGCTGGAGCATTATCATAATTTAATCTTATCTTTACCGGATGGATCATAATCATCATCACCTGCTCTTGTCTTTATCCTGTCTTCACCTTTTTATGAAGCCGATTAAAAAGTTCTAGGTGTAAAATTTAAAAATAATTATTGATGCAATAGTGAGAACTTATAGAAGGAAAACTGA
Organism: Amphibolips quercusostensackenii; assembly: GCA_032357855.1. NCBI lineage: Eukaryota > Metazoa > Arthropoda > Insecta > Hymenoptera > Cynipidae > Amphibolips > Amphibolips quercusostensackenii. Next base: position 13,150,911 of record JAUELO010000179.1, on the reverse strand, counting down.
CAGACAGTCATGATCCGAAGAGTTTATGGCTGCGACTGTAATATCTGTCTTGCAAAAGAATTCAAGTGTTAGAGCATCTGCAATTGCTCACTAAGTTCTGAAAGCAACTTTACCTCGTAGAGTTATAAAATGTTGTCAAAAAAATGTTTTGTAAAAAATTCTTCAAGAAAGGGTAAGTGAGACAAGCATACGCACATATAATTTATAAAGTAAGATATCTTTGTCAAATTATAAGATTGATTTTGATACTATTTCAAAATTGATATAATTCATAAATTCTAGAACAAGGATATGACACCAGCAAATACCTAACATCCATTGCGGAACATATTAAGCTTCACACTTTTGGACGTCAGAGCAATAATTTATTAATTAGCAAAAAAGCCTAAACTCAAGAACCATTTAAATCAGGAAATAGTTTAGCGGGAGAAGTCTGGTTTGATAACGTTATGAAGAGGCATCCCGTTTTGTCTTTTCGGAAACCAGAAGCAACATCAGCCCCTGGAAGCCGTTAAGGACGCTGCTGGAAAATTCTACAGTCCTTCGCGCACAACTATTATTATTGAAAAATACTATTTAACGGCTTCACTCTTTTGAAACCCTTTAATCAACGGCGATATTTTTCTTGCATGTCTTAGGAGGTTCACTAATCGTAGATTACACAAGCTGCAGCAAAGAGAGGCCTGTGCTCTTGCTCTTGGATGGACACGCAACACATGTCAAAATTATTGCTGTAATTGTTTTAGCAGAGGCAAACAGCTTTATTAGCCTGTGTTTTTTACTGCACTGCACGCATCGGATGCAGCCACTAGATGTTGTATTTGTGAAGCCACTGATTACGTACTACACCAAAGAAGTACGAAAATGGCTCAGATTATATCCTGGACCAGCAGTCAACTGGGAACAAGTTTTTTTCATGATTGAAAAGGCTTTCAAAGAAACTGCTACATATCGAAAGCAAAAAATGCTTTCAAGAAAATAGGGGTTAGCTTCTGTTTTTTTCTTTTATGAAGTTAAACAGAATTTCACTCAACTTTCATCTGACACTATCAACCAACTATCTACTTACGAAGGTGCTAAGTCACCTTCATTTTTGCAGCTTATTGGTCAGACTGGAAATTAATGTGACAGAGAGACATTGGAGCTTTAGAAGTTCCGTCATTGTGCAAAGCAAAGAGTATGTAAAGTCTTATTTGAATGTATTGATGAGTTAAACTGGTAACAAAATAATAGGCATTAATTTCCCGGTGTGCGGCATAGGCGATTTAGATTTGACTACCATTAATGTCTTAGAAAGAGATACCATAGGATGAAAGTGAGCTGGTTATGTTACCTCGGAAGGCCTTACATCAAACGACGAGAGAAAATAAAACTGCTACGAAAGCTCATAAACGCAGAGGACGCAAGCCGTAAGTAAAGGCGATAATCACATCACCTCTGTGTAAGGAACAGCTGTTGAAAAGCAAGGAAAAAGGGAAGCCAATACGGCAGCCTGGAAAGAAAAAGGAGACAGTGAATCCACAAGCAATGGCTGCTAAAAATATTTTGTTACGAATTCCTTTGCAGTTTCCAAACAAACTCGTCCCGATGTCCCCATAACCGGAAATGATAAGGCAACAAGCTATGTATATAGCAGGTTCAATTCTAGTTTAAATACCAGAGCAATGGTTCATGAAAGTTCCACTAAATTTACCTGTTCAGACTTTCGTTGCGCAGAAAGTGCAGCCTCCATCTAATATTTTTTATCGCTAAGAATTTAAATCTGGCCATGTAGCTAGTACAAACTTGGATTAAGTATAGAATACTTATATGTTGAATAATTCCTCAGTTACTGTTTAGAATTTTTTTTAATTTCATTTTTTTAATAATTTATCATAATTTATCACCATAGTAAAAAAATTAGACTACTAAGCTGTAATAGAAGAAATCAAAGATTTTGCAGTTGTTTCTGTTAGTTAAATTCAAAATTCAAAGTGTTTTTATTCTCTGATTCGATAATCAACGGTTTCAAAGTTAATTTTAAAGATTAGTGGTAATGTGTGCTATAAACTGTGGAATCATTAGGTCAGCCTAATGGACAATGACACTTGTGTAAGATATTCTTTAGCACAACAAAACGAAATTCTAGAAATCACTTTCTTAAAAAGGTTAAAATCTTCAAGTCTATGACAAAACTTTTAGAATTCAAGGATCTTAGGAAACTCCAATTCCTATTTTATGCAGAACTGAATGACGTGATATCGAACTGATCATTGATTTTATTTTAACTCACAAACATTTATAAATCTGTTACCTTAAGTGTAACCTTGAGGTACCTTAAGTGTTACTTTAAGTGTTACTTTAAGTGTCACCTTAAAATAAATTTGTGAAACATTTTATAGAACATAAATAAGTAAAAATAAGCATTTCTTATTCGTGAAAACAATGTAATATATACCTCAATTTAAACAATGTTTTGTCGCAACACTAAATTAAATTAGCAAAAGACTATGAATAATCTTTTATGTGTACAAAAACACAAAAGCAATAAACTTATGCACAGTTTATGGTTTTTATATTTTTAAGAAAATTACTATTTTCAGAACACTTAGTCCTTCATAAAATTGAGACATAATGGCTTAAATAATGTGATGCCCCACTTACATTTTTTAAAATGTGCTTACAGCGCGGGCACATTCTCATTGCGCGCTGCACGCGTGGCTCGCAAGTTTGAGCGCGCCTAGGGTGCGCTACTGTTGGCTCTCGCGCTTTGTGCTCAATAATACATTTATCTTCCGCTTTGGCTGGGATTGCTTATTAAGATATTTCAAAATAAAGTAACAATGTTATTTATTATAATAACTTTAATATTTGTTTTTTATTTTGCATTAAATTTTATTCTCAGCTACCCTGAAAAGTGTATCATTTAAATAAATTTATATTATTACGATTCATAATATACATAGCATACGTATTTTCATTGTCTTGTTTTTCATAATAGAGAAGCGTGCAACCTATAAAAAAACAATTTTGTTATTAGGCATTTTATTATAGATTAATTAAAAGAAAATCTACTGTTCCAATCTAAAATGTTTAGAAGTCCTACAAAATATTTTAAAATTCCTTGAAGTTTTTTAAATCTTTCGAATTTTTTTGAGTTTGCTATAAATTAAACCCAACCTATTCATTACAGTTCTCTAAAAAAACAATGTGTTCTACATCTGAAAATAATTGGGTAGGTCGGGCCTCCATTACCTCTATGCAATCTAAGGCCAGATTTTAATATAATTCATTAAATTATTTATATTGGAGTACAAATACTAAGTATTTGGATGAAACTATGCGAATCTTACAACAAAATTTTCTCGGCTCAGAAAAATATTTCATTATCCATATAATAAACATACACTACAGGTACCCTACAAAAAATTGCTTATTTTGGAAAACATTTTTGAATTAAATACAATTCCAATAATCTACTTTGTCAATTCCGCAATGAAATTCATCCTACGGATTCTGTGGCGTATCCGAATGCATCAAACCAGTTAAACACCGAAGGAAATGATCGACACTGCAGACGAAATTAAAGGCAATTATGATCGAAGGGTGGAATTTCCCATTTTAATCACAGCCCCGATATTTAGCAGTGCGAAAGGCATTAACCTGCAGATTTGAACCGAGAGATGCAGCCGAATGTACGCTTGGACAACTGGGCTGATGTTTAATGGAGCATTTGGTTGTCGTGAATGTGTCTCATAATCCCTTGTACCAATTAAAGCTATTAGGGACACCGGCTACGCTTGTGGTCACCAACCGATAACCCTACTAATAATCGACTGCGTAACGAAACATTCAGACACTTTCGCATGTCATCAATGCTGATAAATTGCACCCAATCTACGCAGTACTGATGCAACAAACAGTATCAATTTATTCATATTTTATACGGATTTAGATTATATCATCATACACATACATTTATTAGTATCAATAAATGTCATGAATATTCATTTATTTATATTCGCTTAAACAGCCGTAATCATTAAATTTTCACTTAACAGGGTCGCCCCTCAAAATTCGAAAAGAATTCGAGGCTATTTCATGGCTTTCTCGATCAAAAATTACATTTTTCTCGGTTCAATTTTAAGCGCTTACAATAATCATTATTTAATATTAGTTGCTTTATTATATCAATTTCAAACTGAATTAAACACTTCGGAACAACAAGCTAAAATATGTAATATTAATTACTATAAAAGTGACTTCAGACTTCACAGCCCAAAGTGCTCTTAAAAAAAGAGACAAAGGATGATTTTTCAATAAAATAAGAGAGCAATATGGAAATAAATCTTTTGAATAACATTATTGTGTACTGCAATGTACACTGTATTAGAATTTTATAATCTCTCATAGAGTTCGAGGACTGCAATACCTTGTTTGCAATTTTACCTTACGCTTGTATTGCAGAAGTGATGTAGAATCACAAACATTTTATTCAGTGTAGGTTAAACCCGAAAAGATACATTTTTAACCAAGAAAGCTCATTTTAAAACAAAGAAGATGAACTGTTAATAAAAAAAATTAACTTAATTAAAAATTAAACTTCAGCCAAAAACAGTTGCCTTTTTAACTAACTAACTTTCAAACAAAAAGATGACTTTTTAAAAAAAGATCAATCCTGGAACAAAAGTATGATAGTAGATTTCTCAATTTAAAAAAATTATTTTTCAACAACAAAAGATGAATTTTGATGCAAAAAAATGTGAGTTTTCTACCAAAAAAATGAATTTTCTATTTGAGAAGATGATTTTTTAACCTAACAGTTAAATTTCAACAAAATAATTCAATTTTGAATCAAATAGTATAATCTTTGATCAAAATAAAATTAATTCTGAACTAAAAATATAATAGTAGATTCTTTAAATATAAAGCATTGACTTTCAACCAAGAAAGATACATTTTTAGCCATAAAAGATTTATTTTCTGCCAAAAGATGAATTTTCAAACCTAAAGGTCGAAATTTTCATGCAGAGAAATTTTTAACAAAAAAATTAAATTTTATACAAAAAAAATATGACTTTTTAACAAAATTGTAGAATTTCCATTATAATAATTAAATTTTGCACTATATAGTCTAATTTAATTTCAGAATAGATTAATTCTGGACCAAAAATATAAAGAAAGACTTTTTAATCGACAAAATATATTTTTACTATAAGAGGCGAATATCTAATAAGAAAATAACTTTTCTACCTAAAGATGAATTTTTAATACAAAAAGACAATTTTTTAACCCAAAAATTGAATTTATGACCAAAAAGGGTGACTGTTTGAAAAAATAATTAAATTTTTAACAAAATATTAAAAATTTTAATCAAATAGTAGAATTTTTGATGAAAAGAGATTAATTCTGTACCAAATATATAATAGTAAACTTTTTAAATGAAAAAATATAACGTTTAATCAACAAAGATATTAATTTTAATAAAAAAAGATTACTTTTTAACTATATTGTAAAATTTCCAACCTAATAAATAATTTTTCTACTAAATAGTTGAATTTTTTACCAAAATATTCAAATTCTGAACCACGAATATAATGTTATACTTTCAATTAAAAATGAATTCATTTCAACCAAAAAAGATGTCTTTTTCACTGAAGTATAAGATTTTAATCCAAAAAAACTAATTTTCTACCCAATAAGATAAATATTTAACAAAAAAGTTGAAATTCAGACCAAACAAGATGAATTTTGAGCAAAAAAAATAGAAGTAGACTTTTCAATTTAAATAAATAAACATTAAACCAAAAATCATTCAATTTTCGCATTCGCTTTTATCAATTCAATTCTCATTGAAGCAAGAAAAAATGAAAAAAATCTTTTTTAAAGATAAGAAAGAGAAGAGAAATTCTTTATAAAATGGGAAAAAAGGGAAATAGGTGAGAGTGTGAAGTCTGCGACTTAATAAAGTGCAATCAAAATTTTACGCAAAGAAGCTTCTGATGTTATTTATTTTGCCAATTATTAGTAACCAATAATATAAATTTAGGTTAACTATGCGATAACTATGTTTAATACACTACCGACAGAAAGTTTGGGTAAATTTCCTTTGACCTTTTAAAAATTCATACTTTACTTCAGAGGCAAATATATGTGCAAAAAATAAATTCATGACTTTGTATGTAGAACCACTTGGAAGATAAAAAAATTTTGCGTCGAATCACCTTAGGTTGAAACTATTTTAATAATTACGTCAAAAAATATTTAGTTTCAAAGTTTGAAGTTTTTTTCTCTAATTAAAAATGTTTGAATCTTGAGTTCATATCTTTGCCAAATCTAGAAAAGTGTTCCTAAAAAGAATATAGCTGGGTAAGCATGCAAAAAATGCCCCCAAAGGGAATCAAATGTTGAGGCAGCCATTTTAAAGCATGCAATAAAAAAAAATTTCCAAAAATTTCCATCCGTTAGCCGCCATATTGAATTAGATAGAGGGGGGGGGGGGGGAACGTCCAATTTCGTTTGCCTTTTTTTTGTTGCTATCATTAGAAAAAATCAGGAAAAATTCGTTAAATTCTTTAGATCTTTCTTAACGTGCATGATTTTTTCGAGAAAAAATTTTGGCGGGAAATTTAAATTCAAAAAAATGTTCAAATTTTATTTTTATTTTTTTGTGTGATAAAACTCAAGTACTATCTTAGTTTTTTTACTACATAATAATCACAAAAAGGGATACTATTTGGAAATTTTCAGATTTTCAAATTGAAGGTATCTTAGTGTAAAAAATTAAAAACAGTAATTTTCACGTTAGGGTGGTTCAAGTTTATACCTATAAAAATTTAACTTTCGAATTTTGGCGATAACCCCCTTCCCTCTAATTTGCTTGTTTGTCGTAAAAATAAATTCTGTACTTTTTTTTTCATGTTAACCTGTGCTCCCGGGCTTTTGAAATTAACACGGGGTTCAAATAGAAAAAGCTCATTAAAAAAAAAATAAAAAAAAAGAAGTACTTCTTAGACACTTTTTGTGGATTAAAGTATAGTCACCTCTCAAAGAGTATTTCAGGAATAATTTCTGCCTGATAAATTTTAATTCTCACACCCCCAATCCCTTTTTAGTGTGCCCAGGAAATGCCTAAGAAAATTGAAAATAGCAGTTTTCCATCAAATTCATGCTAAAGACAGTATTTTTTAAATTTTTTCAACATGAATTATTTTTAATGAAAAATTAACGAGTTTCCAAGTACATTGAAAATAATTCTAAATTGTTTGAACAATTTTTCTTCTGTAATTCGTGAAAAATTATTATTTTTCGGATTATTTAGGTTATTATAATCTAGAAGTAATAACACAATTAACAAATCTTAACAATAATATTTTTTTCTAAAGGATATTTATTAATTTTTTAACGATTTAAATTTGTTTAAACAACTTTTTTTATGTAAATCGTAAAGAGTTACCTTTTTGCTATTAATGATACAACTAACGAATGTTAAAAATAATATTTTTTTGTTTAAGATATTTTGAAATTATTTAAACAACTAATAATCATTCACTTGCGCCTGCTTCTGGGGCTGGTAGAGTGTAGTCTAGATTTTTCGTATCTCTTACACCATGTCGCTTAATATTCGGTATATTTTTATCTTAGAACGTATACCCTACATTGTTTAAACAATAACAATACAGCGTCACAAAAAATAAAAAGTGGGTTGTCCGACGGACAAGAGTAGTCACATCCTATGGATTTTGGGTCGCTCAATCCGAATCCAAGGTCAGAATTTCGCCATCAACCTTAGGTTTTTTTCCAACCTCAAAAAACATCGTTTTTTTGCTACTTTAGCATTGAAAAGTATGTAAAAAAAAAAACATTTTTTTTAATCTCAAGCAGGAGTTCGGATTTAGCGTCTTAAAATACGTAGAAATGGTGTTTTTTGGTTCGCTGGGCCAAATACTTTGCGGTGGGGAAGGGGCTGCAGAGAGAGCAATACCGTAAAACTTTCCCGAAAAAATTTGATGTTTCGACAAACCAGAGTAGTCACATCCTATGGACTTTGTATCGCTAATTCCGAATCCAAACTCAGAATTTCAAAATTAGCTTTTGTTTACTTTTTAACCTCAAAAAACTTGTTTTCGTGTTGATTTTTTTTTGTGAAAGAACACATGTTATCGAACAATACAAGCTTGTTCGGAAATTGTGACATAGAATGAACATTAGGCGGTGTAAAAGTACGTAGCAATTTTCTATTTACGTCTACTTAACTAAATTATTTGTGTAGGGGGGGGGGGGTGGTAACGAGACCTCACTACTTTGACGAAAAAAAAAGTTTCGGTAGACCAGACAAGTTGTCTTTTTTATTTTTAAAGCTTTTGCATTTATATACAGGCAACGAATTACCAAATTACTACGCATTTTCTTCCTAGCCTCCAAAAACGCCGAAAAGTTATTCCATAATGTCATACTTTGAAAGCTTTGTTTTCGCTTTTACTATCTATGAAGAATACAGAAACATCGACTATCACCAGGTATACATTCGAATGCCCTAGGTAAACGCATTGACACCTTGAAAAACCTGCCTTTTCGGTGTTTTGGAGGTTAGAAAGAAAATGCGTAGTTATTTGGTAATTCGGTGCCTGGATATAAATGCAAAAGCTTCAAATATAAGAAAGGCGACTTGTCTAGTCTACAGAATTTTTTTTTCGTCAAAGTAGTGAGGTCTCTGCACAACCGCCATGCCCCATACACACACACACACGCGCGCAAACGCACAAATTTAGTCAAGCGGACGGAATTAGACAATTTCTATGTACTTCAAATCGCTAAATATCTATTCTCTGTCAGAATTTCCAATCAAGCTTGTATTGTTTGATAATTTGTTTTCTATACAAACAAAATCAACACGAAAACAATTTTTTTAAGGCTAGAAAGTGAACAAAAGCTAATTTTGGAATTCTAAGTTCGGATTTGGATTCAGCGACACGAAATCTATAGGATATGACTACTCCGATTTGCCGAAACATCAAATTTTTTCAGTAAGGTTTTAGGCACAAAGTAGTATAAGGAAAACCAAATCTAATATAAGGATACCCCCCCATTTTTCCGTACCCACTTCCTATAGCATACCAGAGATAACGTATTTTAGCGCCTCTCATTAGAAAATTTGAAACCTGAAAAATTTGTAACTGCTTGAAAGATTTCACGGTTAAGGTTTATTTCTAATATTTATTTAATTGATTTGAATTTATTTGATATGTATCATGCTTTTAATATTTTTTAATACTGCACACACACACTGCGCTTTCCGAAAAAACTTTTTAAAAAACACTTCTACTGGCTGACACAACTAGCGAACGTAAGCCAATGACGTCCATCATGAAAACACTTAAAAACCACCTTTAAAACCTATGTTTCGAACAATTTTCCGAAATGGTCCATAAAGTTGAATCTCCTCATACTACTTCGTGGTTTTGCGGTATTGTTCTCTGTGCAGCCCTCCCCCCACCGCAAAGTATTGGGACCGGCGGACCAAAAGAGACCATTTCTATGTATTTTTCGCCGCTGAATCCGAATTTGTGCTTCGGATTGAAAAAGACACAAGTTTTTTTATATACTTCCCAATGCAAAAATAGACAAAAAACGAAGTTTTTTGAGGTTGGAAAAAACCTGAGAATGATGGCGGAATTCTAATCTTGGAATCCAATTCAGCGACCCAAAATCTATAGGATGTGGCTACTCTTGCCCGTCGTACAACCTACATTTTATTTTTTGTGGGGCTGTGTAGTTTGAAAAAAAATTAAAATGTCCTTCAAAAATATATTGCTTTAACATTTTTTAATTGTGTTATTATTTCCAGATGATAATAACTTTAAATGATTTTAGAAAAAAAACTGTTTGAGCAAATAAAAATTGTTTAAATAATTACCAAATATGTTAAACAAAAACTATGACTCTTGACATTGCTCAACCTCATACAATTTTTTCCGAAAGATAATAATTTTTCATGAATGACAGGGAAACATAATTGTTTAAACACACAACAATTGTTTAAACAATTTAAAATTATTAGAAAAATACTTTAAAACTCGTCAATTATCAATTAAAAATAATTCCTGTTTAAAAAATTTTAAAAAATACTATCTTTAGCTCGAAGTTGACAGAAAATTGCTATTTTGCATTTTTTGGGTCATTATCTGGGCAAAATGAAACTGGATTGTGGATGTAAAAATTAAAAGTTATTAGGTGCAAATCATTCCTTGTATACGCCTTAAAAATCTGAAAAATTCCCAACAATAGCCCTTTGAACGTTGAGAATAACTAAAACAAGTTCTGTAAATTTTTTCAAATTTTTTCTAATGATAGAAACAAAGAAAAACGAAAATGGATGTTACACCCCCTCCCCCTAACTCATCCAATATGTCGGTTAGAAGTTTGAAATTTTGGAATTTTTTTTTTCTGATTGCATGCTTGCAAATGGCTGATTCAACATTCGGTGTCTTTTGGGGGCATTTTTTGAATGCTTATCTGGCTATACCCTTTGAAATGTACAGTAATCTAAAGTTTCACTGTATAAAAAATTAAGGCTAACGATAAATCTTCAACGATTGGTTCCAAAAAATTATTATTGAACAAGTGATTTGTATGAATACTCAGTACTTACGTAATATTCAATCGTGCTCTTGATTTAGATTTAAAGGGTAGAATTTACACTTGATGTTATAATTTTTTCAAATTTTTAGATACACTTTTTTAGACTTGGCAAAGTGTTAAACTGAAGATTTCAAAAAGATTAATGAGATAAAAAAAACTTTAACATTAAAATTAAATATTTTTAACTCGTTTATTGATTCAGTTTCGGCACAGATATTTGTCTTTGAATAGAAATATAAATGTTTAAAGTGTTAAAGGAAATTTGTCTAGACTTTCTTCATTTTTTAAAGAAATTTTAACTTCAAAATCTTTAATATAAAATGATTTTTGGTATTTTAACAGAAATGGTTGGTAAGATTGAACAAAATTCCAAACACAATTTTTTTGTAAAGCAGGACGATATTTATTTCAAATTAAAAACAAATCTGAAAAATTATCGGTTTTCTAATAAATTCCCGTCTATTTCTCGTATTTTCCTAGAGATCGAGATGAACTTTCTTCATAAGTGAAGGATTTGCGAATCCTGAACCGAATTCAAATGAGGAAAGTTTGTGAGTAAAAACCATCGTGCTTAGTACTGGTTTAATTAATATCGCAATATCCGTAGGTTTCTGTATGTTCGTTATTTGCTTCTAGTATAGCCTTTTTGCTGCTTCTCATGTACCGTTTGGTACTGTGGAACATACACAAAACGACGAAACTTAACATTCATTTCTGAACAATGTTTCGAGCTTCGGCTACACAGTTCTATAAGCCCATTATTAGTCACGTGGTACAATTCTATGACACAAATATCGAACGTGTAACGAGGGAAACCTGATTTTGAGGTACAGTGGAGAGCGAAATATAATTACTGTGTAGTCAACTAATGTGTTTAATTATTTCGTGCATTAAAAAATTATCATATATTATAACGAACTATTCATTGTTTAATTTTTATAGTCATAGATGGGTAATTTTCAATTTGAAGGCAAACCTAAAGTCCCAGTAATATAACATTAATTTAGAAACACTTATTGATTTTTTCTTTTTCTTCAATAAATAATTATTATTATCGTCTACAAAATGCTCAGTTCCTTTTTCTTAAATATCGTTTCCTATTTACTTTGATTTAATTGGAGGATGCCCCAAACGTCATTACCGTACAGCGCTTCGACCTCACTTTGTACAAGAATATACTTATTTTTTAGTTTGTTTTTTGTAAGTAGCCTAAAAACTCCGAATGTATAAAATTTGTGGACTTTAGAGGAATGTATGTCTCTTCTTTAGTAAAATATTTATAGGTAGAGTTAAGTATAAACTAAGAAATATGAAGCGTATCATTCAATGCAAAATTCTATGAAATTAAACTTAAAATATCAAAATCTTTCTGTCAAATGGGTACTAAAACTCAAAAGTACATTTGGACAACAAAAATATCATCGTTTTTCACGTATCATTCCCATGCTGATTTTCATGTGTTACAGCTATTCGTTTTTGAACTTTTTAAAAGCTCGCGCTCTTTTTCTTTAAACTCCTAACCTTGAATTTGCTGTCCATATTTAATGTCAACATTTAATTATTATTTCTGAATTTCAGAAATGCCTCTTTTAGATCAAAAATTTTTTAATATGATATGATTGATTTTCGTTATCAAATAATAATTTCTTAATAATAATTTTAGCATTTAATTTTTCGTGATTAAGGTTGAAATTGGATATATTTTAACAAAAAATGTCATAGTTAACGTAAAATTTAATTACTAAGCATCAGTAAGGTGTTAACTTAGAAGCTAATTATAATGATCCATCTACTATGAAACTTCAAAATTCGTCAATAAATTTTTTATATTTTTGAAATTAACAGAATAGAGAGTGACATTGCTCATTACTCAATAAAAATGAAGTCAGAATATTAATATGCTAATGCAGTGAAGAGAAATTTTTTTCCGTTTGATAAGCATATTGTACAGTCCACTTCAAAGATGAAAATTATTAAAATGAGACTTATAAAATTGACAGTTTACAGATTGTTGATTGTAATTAATTTTGTGACAAATAAAAAATATCATTTGATAAAAATAGCATGATCGAAAATTGTTTACTTAACTCTATTCAATTTCACTTCTGTGATTTCACTTTCACTGTAACAAAAAGCTACAATTCCCATTCAATGCTGATGATCAAGGGCTGATTTCATTCTTGAAAAAATTCCTAATAACTCTGTTTGGTTGCTTTTAAATAAAATAATTAATTTATAAAATAGATAATTCGATGAAAAAAAATTTATGAAAATAGCGTTGCACAAAATCTTTACAAAAATAATATCAAATCTAGATAATAAGGATTGTATAAGAATAAGCCTTTACATACAATTAAAGTTAAAATCCAAAAATCCAAACAACTTTAGTTGAATAAAACATTTGAATTTATGAATTTCATTGGAATACTGAATGTGTATATTTATAATTAATGAATTTAATTAATGTTTCAGCTCCTCCAGGCGGGAATCCAGTAATTGTTGGACTAATTGGTGAATATACAGTTGGCGAAAATATCACTGCTAATTGTACAGCATATCCATCGATACCAAAAGCAAAAATGCACTGGACCATTAATGGAGAAACGGTGAGATACTCTTTTTCAAACAGTTTTTATATTGGAAAAAAATACTGAAGTGCAAACTTTATTTTTTTCTATATTGTCATAATACAGTTAGTTAAAAAATTTAAGGATTCAGATAAAATTGCTTATTCATCTAGAATTACATGTTTTCTCTGATAATAATATATTAATTAGGGTCCTACTAAAACCGTTTGCTTGCTTAAAGAAATTGCTAAACTAGCAACAAATTGCCATTCCGTACGACAATTTTTTAACGAAGACAAAATCAGGAAGCGAGAAAAGCCAATATGTTTCACTTATTGACAAGGAATCGTCTTTTCTAAGGCTCTTTAAGCGAACTAAAAGGTATTCTCGCTTTTCCACGTCAGTGGAAAAATTAATACAATCTTTTCCGCTGCTTTCATTCAATGTAGAGAAGCTAGGCAGTCGTAGAACGGCCTATTGCTCAGGGATGAGAGTAGTAGTTTCTACTATATTGACTGGAAATTGAGGGCCTCGCGAGGGAAATCGAAGACCTTACTGAACTACGTGCTTTTA